>PYAF01003999.1:898982-924177 GCA_007407185.1 Glycine tomentella | reverse complement strand
CCAAAAAATTGTATATTATTATTATAAAACATTTTTAGTTCCTTTAAATATAACAATTTAGTTTTATTTGTTTAAAAAATAGTTTGATCATCATAAACTTAATTTTTTTAAAATAATTTTTTTATCACCAATTTATAATAATGTAGTATAACCTAGGCATTCTATGTCACTTGTCAAATGACAACGGTAATATTCAAAATATGAAATTTATAAATTAATAATTAATATTTTTTAGAATTAATATCAAGTTTAATCATATTTTTATGGACTAAAAATATATTTAAATTTATTATAAAATAGTACATTAGTACATTATTTAATAAATTTATCAACAAATGGTAAATTTACTAAATAATGTGACAAATTTATTAGATAATAATTTTTTAGGATAATTTATATTTTTAGTTTTTGGATTTTTTATATTTTTATTTTTTTTCTAAACTTTTCGTTAATCCGTCAAAGTCTTATTATTTTTTTTCTATCCTAAATTTTGATTTTTTTTTGTTATATGCTTGCATGTTCATACACGTGACCAATAATATAATGTCATGTTGTATATATGTTAATGTGGAATTTATCAAGTTAAACACATGGCAATGGAAGACTCAACACATGTTTGGACATGTAAGCAGTTAAAGGCGAAGATAGACAAAAAAAATTACAATTTTGAAAGGAAAAAAGTTGAAAGATTTTGACCAATTAGCGAAAAATTTAGAAAACAAAATTATAAATAAAATAAATTTGGACTAAAAGGATTATATATATATATATATATATATATATATATATATATATATATATTCAATCATCCACTTAATATTTAAATATTTTTTCTTGCAAACAAAGGGTGTCATTCTTCTAGAATAAAATAAACTAAAAAACCTCCAAAATTTCCGTTAACACTTAAAATAGCTAGTGCCACCGTGCCGGCAGTTGGCAAGTACAAAATAAAATAGTGAAAGATTGCTTTCTTTGTATGAGTCAAGTAGAATTCTCCATCCAAATCCAATGTCACACATGTACACTAATATAATTCCCAATCACAGCTTTTCCTTCTGGTTTAACCTATAATTAATATATAAATTATATAGTATTAATGTTTTTTCTTGAAATTGAAGCATTCGTTGCATCATAGCTTCTAGTCATAGCCACTATCTTTGACATATGTAGCTATATAGGTATTGGGGCGGGATAGAAATATAAGAGTGGGGATAGAAAATTGTATTGTTGAATTGCACTAAAGAATCTGTCAATTTGGAAACATAGGCAATCTTCAATCTAACAAGACTTTAAAAAACGAAAAAGATATATTTATTTTTTAATTTAGCTTCAAATTATAATATATTTTAAATTGATTTGATAGTAGGTAAGAATCTTTTCATTCACCTTTGAGAACAATTTCATTTTGAAATAGTCTTATCTTGAGATTTGTACCAGTATGATTTTTATTTTACAGTCAAATACTGTATAGAATGAAGTACTGTTCTACATCTTGACCCGGGAGAGATATTTTCAATCTACAAATCAGTTCAATTCCACGAGGATAATATAAGGAGCACGGATATAAACTCCTAGCTACTATTTATCTTTACAGTTATCTTTTTCTTTCACTATAAAAAAAGTTGTACCGACTTTATGGAACTAAATAGAATAAAGCAAGCATGCACTTTAGCTTATCCACTTGAATATTTTCTTTTTACTGCTTATTATAATATATTAATATTAGTTGTTGGTGAAAGGGCTTACCCTTAGCTAGCTTCTTTTGTTTTTGTTTTAATACGATACTGACAATAAGATTATCAAACTTAATATTACATCTCTTTAGTATTAATCGAATTTGAATAACACTAACTATTATTGTACATTTATATTTACTATTAATAATTATTTGGTAAACACTAATACCCCATTATAAATAACCAATATTTTGCTCAGAAGAAAAGTAATATATTTAAATATACACTAATACCCTATTATAAACACTAATATCCTATTATTAAAAAATATTCTCATCTTATGATTTACTAAAGTAAGTAATTAGAATTATTGATTGAAAAATTAACAATTAAAATTTAATTAAATATATAATACACAAAAATAATAAACTATGTAATTATGTATTTAAATCTCAAATATTAAATTTTCAGTCAATTGATAGATCTTTAGTTTTATCTGTAAAGTAAATCCCTAACTTTAAAAATCAGTGTTATGATCTCTGATTTCAAAGAAGAAAAAACCAACTCTTTAGTGGTTCTTCTATAAAGATATAGGAGAAACCTATCTTGTTTGCTTCCATTTGCAGATTGATAACACTTTCAAATAGCATAATTTATTAACAAGAGTTGAGCATAGTCAAAAGGAGCTAACTTCTCAAAAGGTACTGAATTAAATTTGAATCTCCACTAAAAGATATGATTTTACTTGAATTAATTATAGATAAATTTCTATAAAGCCAAACCTTTTTCTTTTGAATTTTTTTAAATTCATTTTTAAAAATGCATTGCGCATGACAAATGCTAATTTGCAACACTTTGAAGAGTGATATCCACATATAGGATTCTTTTCATGTACAGTGCTCCTATTTAAAATAGTAAAATTATATTGATAACCTCAGAATTAAATTTCTGATTGATGTATACTATTCGCAGATATTTGACTTAATTAGCTAGGCAAGAGGGTGTCAATTTTTATGGCCACCGGCCTGTTTCTCTCCGTATAAAGTATGATCTAATTTCTTTCATTTTCTCATCCAATATCGATGTGTATTTCTTGCCTTTTGACATAGTTAAAGGAACTACTATATATAATTAATTAACACTAACTAACGAAATTGTGACCTAACCAAAAGCACTTGGGTACCACCACCGCCCACATCACCCATGTCTAATTTCCATTTAGATGGCTGATCATAATCATGCATATAAGCAAAGCGAAGAAGAAAAGAACAACAAAGAAATGAGATGAAGGAAATTAAGAATAAGAGGCCAATAGAAAAGGAGTGGTCTCTCTCAAGCAACATTGCAGCAATGCCCTCAGTGATCTTGTTCCACACTTGCTTTTAATTTTTCTATGAAAGGATCTCTTTCTTTGTTCCAAAGTATCTTTTTTTCCTCCCAAAGACTAGCTAGATGGACGTAATTAAATTGAAATGATGACCGTTAAATACGGGCATTTGTATATTTATCAATAAATTGATCAATCAATCAATCAATATATATATATATATATATATATATATATATATATATATATATATATATATATATATCAACCAGCAAGAATTTATATGTTTTAATTTACACATCATGGGGGTGGCTGCTCGAAATCCTCAAGAGAATAGAAGAGAAGATTTCAATAATGTAAAATCACCTGCCGAGATGATTGTCTAATAACATGTGTCTATTTACGATTAGTTACAAAGTCCTGTTTAGAGAAAATAAGAAAAGAAATATGATGTTGGAGAAAGCAGGAATGTATTGATTTCTCTAAAATTTTCTAGCTATTTAGAAAACTCGTTTACATACTTGATTAGTTTGAGAACCAAAGCCGGCTAATACAGTAGCTGAACTGGTTTGTTTTAAATTTCAGGGTTTTAAAATTGATTTTATGGTAAATAGAATTGCTAATAAGAGAAGTAATTTTTTCAACTTTTGGCTAAAATAATTAAATTTGTTTATCAGTAACAATACAGAAATCCTCAGAAAAAAATATGGTAATTGTCTATACAAGATATATACAATCAGACCAATTTTTGTTTTTTATATCCGTTATACTTGAAACTAAAAGTTGTCCTATCATTTAGTAAGTAACAAGATTTTACATTTTTATTTTATGTTATCTGACTTCTTTTATGTTGTTCTACTTTTTTGTGTGTTGTACTGTAAGTCTTTTTAAAATCAAACGCGTAAAACAAGTAATTTAGTATAATTTTAACTCTTAAATATATGCAAATCAAATGAATCTTAATATTACAACAATTTTATTCAGTAACATTTTATTTGACAAAATCACAATTAAAATCTGTTGGAGTATAATTTAAAATTCAAAATTACAATTTGAGTAAGTGAAAAAAACTTTATTTTAAGCTTAAATACAATTATTCTCCCTATTTTGCTTAAGACATAATTTTAGTCATCTATTTTAAAATAAAGATATTTCATCTTCTTATTATAAAATTCAAAATTTGACTTAATCTTTAATTTTGTATATATTTTATTTTTTATTTCAATCTAATTGAGTCTAAACCTAATATTATTAATAAATAATTTAATTAATCAAAATATAATACAAGGAACAAAAGAAATAGATGTAAAAAAAATTAAAGATTAAATTAAACTATGAATTTTTAAATAAAAGAATTAAATATATCTATTTTAAAATTGGATGACCAAGATTTAACAAAATAAGGAAACCTATATTGTATTTAAGGTTTTTTTTATCAAGTCAAATCATAATCTAATCACACTCCAATTGTTTGCAAGCTTCCGGGGGATCAGTGATGGCAAAAAGGTACCAAGTGAAATAGGATGGGTTCAAAGTTTGCTACAGTGCTATCGATCGGCTAGTGCAGCAAATTTATTAATTAAGCTTGATTACTATTTTAATATATTTTTATTATTAAGTGAAATATGCACACATATATAATTAAAAGATGAATTAAAAAAATTAAAAATTAAAAATGTTACAGTAATCTGTTAAGGTCTTTCTGGAAGCCCAAAAGGGCATGATATATACACACTTGAGGTCAGGAGTGTCAAAGAGATCGACAAGGATAGTAGATAAGCAGTTTGCAGAAACAAGTGCTGTCCAATGAAGGCTTCACGGGTGTGTAAGGTTACACTGTTACAGCAACTTCATCAAAGTTGTCTAGTCAACGTTGCCATTCTCTACTTTAATTGCTTTAATCATTTCTTCCTATCCAAAACCTTGCCATAATCTCCTCCGTTAAGCCCCCCAAATTCACGCGACTGATTTTTCAATTAAATTTATGTCGATCTTTTCAGGGGCACTGCTGATTCCCCACCACACACAACACCTAGCCTAGCCATTCACTAGGCACTGTTATTTTTGTCTCTTTGAGGATAATAATTGACTTGCTTATGTACTAAATTGTTATTTTAGATTTAAATAAATTACTCATTAAATATTATGGAAAAAGTTTTAGGTAAGATGTCTTAAGAAACTAATTAGAAGGACTTTTTAAATGTATTGATTGTTAGCTTTTTTATTCTTTTAATTTATTAAGAAGTCTATTAATATGATATTTACTATTTACTAATTTGTTATTAAAGGGGATATATTTTTGGACTATTAAAAATATAAGTCAATACATTAGTTCAAAAAAAATTATACCCTCCACTTTAATCATTTATTTTTATGGATATTTTCAGAATAGAATTAAAATTCATGATGATATTATTAATTAAAATAAACTAACTTAACTGATTTTTCTCGGTCTTAATATTTTTGTAATGGTTTACGCCAAAATCAATAGTTGAAGTACAATTTTTTTCAAACCGTAAAGATGACTAAAAATAAATTTTACTTCTTTCAATTACAAAATTTTCAACATACACATAATAAAAAAAAAATTAAACTCTTGACAATATATACTTAAAAACTCAACTATTGTGTACTTGGAGGTTATCAATTGGGGGACTGCTAAAGGTAGTATAATCAGTGGTATCAGTATTGCTATTAAATTTTTCAAATTGCATTTATATAAATAAAGTTCACAAAATGTGTCCAATGCCTAGGGCACAAAATAGACCAAGTTACTATTTATTTAGACCCCACCTCATCATACAATTGAACGGTTAAAATGTCGAAGGTGGCTGTTATCATGAGGTACCTCGTAGTTGCATCCATCTTTTAGCAAACTAATTATTGAATTAATTGACTTTAATTATTAAAGAAAAACCATCGATCTGTCTCTACACTGTGTCCCCATTTATATATAAAACAATCTCAAGGCCCCATAATGCGACACAATCAATCCCATTATTAAAGGGATAAGCCTTCAACCTTGCAACACAACACAACCTAAGGTCTGCACTACGAGAATGTCTCAGGGAAGAGGTAGTGCATCTTTACCAATTGTGGTCACTGTGGTTTCACTACTGTGCCTTTTGGTTCTTGTGGAACGTGCTAATGCAGCAACTTACACCGTTGGAGGACCTGGGGGATGGACCTTCAACACTAATGCTTGGCCCAATGGAAAAAGATTCAGAGCTGGTGATGTCCTAAGTAAGTAAATTTAATTAGTACTCCACTCCTTGTGACTTCAAAAAATTAATGTTAGTAACACACTTTTTTAACAAATTTTTTGGTAGGTCTATCTTTTTATATTTTTTACTCATGATTTTATGATTTTTAATAAATTTTAACATGTAATAAAGAATGTGTTAGAGAAATTGTTTTTAAGTTGGATTCTCTGCTGTCACGCAGTCGGTATTTTAAAACTATTTTTAAGTTGAATTTATCAAAATAATTTATGAACAGTCAAATCTTTATCGTTTGACTGAGTGAATGCGTGTTTTTCTTACGGCAGGAAATTCGAATCCGTTGTTGATACTCTCATCATGTATCATTTTGTTAATTTTCTCAATGTGGTGATTGTTGCAGCCTTCAACTATGATTCAACGACCCACAATGTGGTTGCTGTGGACAGAAGTGGATACAACAGCTGCAAAACACCAGGGGGTGCTAAAGTGTTCAGTTCAGGGAAGGACCAAATCAAACTAGCAAGAGGGCAGAACTACTTCATATGCAACTACCCTGGTCACTGCGAATCTGGGATGAAAGTTGCCATTAATGCAGTTTGATGGTGCTTAATACTTCTTGAATTGAAGTGAAATTAAGTTAATGGTCAATTAGCTAGCATTAGTAAATGTTAGTGTGTACTCATGCATGTACTTTTTTTATATGAAGCTGTTATATATAATTTATTAATCACTATAGTTTTGTGAAGCAAAGTGGGAGTGAGCTGGCTTGGTAGATCAAATTGTTCCTATGTTTGGTATGTGTTGTGTAGTAGGAGTATGATAATGGTCCATTAGTCACGGGCTCTTCTTATTAGACATTGGATCTGCATATTTTGAAATTATTCAAAGTCTGAGAGCCATATATTATCTGTATCTGTGTGTCAGTGTCAGTGTATGGTTCTATTACTGAATTTGTTTGCTTCGATAAATTAAATTTCCTACATTGCTCCACTCACTAAAGGATTATGCCAAAAGTTTTTTTGTTGGAGCTGGCTCTGAGAGTAGTTAGATTAAACTTATATAGACAACTATTATAATGCGAGTAGTTACAAGTGATCATATATCTACCCTTTACCCAATTATCCATCACGTGTGACATAATATTTTTATGGTTTGAATTTGTTACAAGAAACATGAGCCATACTCATAAATCCTAATTGAATGAATGACATCAGATATCATAATCGATTGATTGGTCCAAATATTCATCTTTACTTTCTAGTATATTCTCAAGAGATCAGTTTCTTTGTTTTGAAAGAAATGATCATTAAGCACTCTCAATTGTTGCCGGTGAATTAATATTTTACCTTAGCATGTTCTAGATGAGACCAAATAATATAAATAAAAAAAAGGCAACTAAAAACGGTTAGCATGACAAAATTGTAATTAAAGACTCATTTAGAATATCAAATATTTTTTTAAATTTTAATTAGTTTCGTACATTAAATTAAAATTATTTTATAAATAAATAAATAAAATTTATCTAATGCATAAATTAGGTACTACAATGTGTGTGCATAATAGTGTTTTTAACTTCAAACTCGCCATTTTTCGATGATTCATATTAGTGCTAGTATTTATCTTTATTCTTTAAGCCATTTTTAATTGATAATTAAGAAACAACTTATTTTATTAAAGTTAATATTGATTTAGAGTGTTCATAACAAAAATATTGAATTAGAGAGTATTTGGTTTGGTGTTTGCAGATGTTTTAAAAAAAAAATTCAGAGTTGCTTTACATATAGGAAAATGCACTTAAAAGTGATTTTACGAGAAATGACTTGTGTTGAATTAAAATTTTCACATTAATATTCAATACAATTGTTGTTCATATAAAGTTTTAAAACATAAAACACTTTACCCCAAACTTTTTTTCAGGGCACTTTACTCCAAACTTGCTTTTAGTAAAATTGATTTTATAAAATTAAATGAGTCAAAATTAATTTTATAAACATTCAGCTAAACACAAAATTAATGCATGCAACTGTGCAAGTGCACAAGATGATTGTTTAACATGCATCGTATAGACAATAAACAATTGGCAAATTTGTTTTTGCGGGTTCAAAAATTATGACTAATTGGATCCTAACCAGTGTCAATATGATTAGCTATTTTGGCGGGCCCAGGCCGGAAATGAAAAAATACGGCAGGACTATTGCTTCCTGCAGTCTTCTAGAATGTCTTTTGGCCTTTCAGAATGATTATTCGGAAAAAAAAAAAGGAGTGCATTCTAAAATATAATTTTACATTTTGAAAGAAAAAAGAAATGCAGGAAGCAATAACCATACCGCAGAGGCTTATACTTTTGGGTCGACACAAGCTCACATAAATTAGGGGTTGTTGCTTTCACCCGAAATTTTGCTTCCTGCATCTTTTTGAAATGTTTTTCTTTCCTTTCAGATTGGTCATTTTGGAAGAAAAAAATGTAATCAATTCATAATGTTATTTTACATTTCAAATTGGCCAATTTAGAAGCCAAAGAAAAAGTGAAGGAAGCAATTTTTGAGTGCAGGAAGTGACAACCTAAATTAGGCAACGCCCATTCAACTAGGAAGGGACATAGAAAATGGGAACTGTTATTGGCAATACATGCTTTTACTAATGGTACTACCCACGTGGGTTCTCTTTGCCCATATTCCAAAATTGCCCCCTTAAAAATGCACAACGGAAATGTGTCTCCGTTGTGTCATTTTTTTATGCTCTGTAACAAAACAAAAATATGTTTGTGTTGTATACCTCCACAACATAAATATGTTTCCATTTTGTAAATTGTTTTGCAAAAATAAAAAATAACAAAATCATGTTTTCATTGTTATTTTTGTTTGTCAGTTACAAATTTTGCTAAATTGTTAAGAACCTCATTAAAAGACTGGCAACACACTATGCATGGCATACAATAATTATCAAACACAATTAGCAAAGTTTATAATCCAAATTAATTGAATAAGAACATTAGCTAAAGTTTCACCAAGTATCAAATGAACACTCATAACAATATTTAATACAAGAAAAGTTGATGTCTACTACAAATTAAGATCTTATAATTGAATGAAACATCAATGAGTTGAATTCTTGTATGTGTCGTGGATATGGTCTCTATCATGAACAAGTTTCACATATGCAGTATGTACTCCATTGTGATGCAATAGGAGGCAAGAGACAAACATACTTCAAAAACTTCTATATTATCACAGAAACATAGTATAGTTGAGTTAATTAACAAATCAATTAATGTTTACAATGCTAGAAAGTCTCTTAAATAGATGTTGTATACCTACACAAAGTAATTCTTGTTAACAAATTCAATTGTAATAAGGCTTTGTTGTGCCACAAGTGGTGTTGAACTCCTGAGCGGAAAGAAAATCCAACTTTGGAACATAGATAAGAAAACCAAAACAACATTATACCAATTAGCAATGATATAACTCATGTCAGGAATGATCATCTTCTTGTCAACGAATATTATTGGGTCAAGTTAGACATACAAAGAGTGTAACAATTTAACCATTCTATCTTGTGTGCCAAACAACTCAACATGTTGAGAATTCCACGTTTGAAGTTCTCATATCAATTCCATGTTTGTAGGAATTTTATCTAATTGATCTACAAGCACTTCATCTGATAGATTGGGATGGTAAAAATTATTTTGACTATCATCATACATGTTTTCAAAACCCCAAGACATTGTAACTTCATTAGAAAAAAATGCATTTCAATCCATGTATTCATTGCAAAGAACCATTCATGAAAAATTAGAATTACAGAAAAAAACATAAAGAAATCATAATTCCATTGTTGTTTTAAATTCTAGATGCACAACGGAATCATGATTCTGTTGAGTATCAAATTCCAGACATAACAAAATTGTTATGACTTTGTTGTGTTTTGGAAAATAAAAAAACTGAATCATGTTTCCTCTATGTTATTTAACACAACGGAAACATGATTATGTTGTGTTAAAAAAAATTATCATGTTGGATGGTCAGAGGGAAACGAGAGAGAACAAAAGAATTGGAAAAGTGATGGAGAAATGAGAAGTGAGAGAGAAATGGAAAAGGGTTGGGTGTATTATGAAAAAGGAAGGAGAAAGTGAGAGAGGAAGGAAGAAGGATTGGGGGTGTAGGAAAAAAGGAGGAGGATAGAATGGTAAAATTATTATGAATGATAGTGCCAATAATAATATAGAAACTAAGAATAGTTGTTTCTTATAAAATTTATCCTTTTACTATATTATTGTTATTATTGGCCTTGTTGAGGTAACCAATTTACCAAAAAGTTATATTTAAAGTAAATTTTAATTAATTAATAAATGAAATAACTTTTTTTATACTAATAATGTATGTATCAAAATTAAAATCTTATTTTAATTTTGATATATTATTAGTGTCATTTTTTTACATTATTAATTAGTTAAAAAATCATCTTAAATATGACTTTTAATTAAAAATATTACAAAAGCTAATAATTTTACCACACATAATATTTCATAATTAAATAATAATAATATAACCTTTACACCATTAGAGTTAAATAGTATGTTGTTATTAGGTAACTTTTATATTATCAATCAATCAATTGACTTTGAAAGCACTCATATTTAGTAGGAGAGAAAATTTTTGTTCTTGAGAATCATAGATTGAAACTTATTTGTGTAATACTAGACCCAAAGACTAATATGTCATAATCTTGAATCGGGTTGTTTGCATTTTCCAAGAAAAAAAAAAGATAGACATTCAATCAAGTTTATAATAACTAATTTTAGAATAAGAAAAGCTTGTTGACTTGATTTATTTCTAAGAAAATTATAAAAGTTTAAATTTAATAATTATCAATATACAAATTTTAACCCTCTTACTCAATTAAAAATCACCATAAATATAATTTTAAGTAATCAATAACAATATAGAATTATAGATTATAATTTATGAATAGATGTAAGCTTTTTTGCAAACAAAGAACGGTATTAATGAAGCGCAAAAATCAGGCAATTGCTCTCAAGGATTTGAAAGGTTGTTGTCACTTGTAATTGTCCAAGAAAATGAACCTTGCAAGAAGGGCAGAACGTTTCGTCGTTGATGGTGATTTGAAGAAGGACAAAACCAAAGCGATATATATCATTTATTGAAAAATATTCTTATTCGTAGTCGCCTGGGTTTGGCTTAGACGTTAACGATCATACAAAATGCAATAATTAACTTGGTCTTCGACGTCCTTTCAGGACAAAATCCAGCTATTTATTTTTCTGGAAAGTGGAATCAACGATTTTCCTTTCAGGTAATGAAGTGAACTACACTATATAAAAGCCAGATATTCGACAAAAATATATATTAAGAAAACAGCTAGCTTGAAACATCTTAATCAACTCCATCTAATCACTTCTTCTTCTTCTTTTTTTTTTTTTTAAAAAAAAACTCCATCTAATCTCACCTTTGGCAAAATGCATCTGTCATGTTTGCTTTTCTAAAGACGTGTTTAATTAAGATTAAGACGTCTATTAATTCAATTGTAAGAGCAATCAAGATAAATAAAAACTGTTACTCGGGGGCTTAAGGTTATTAGCTAAGAAAAATATTTAAAAAATATCATATAGAAAAATACAAAATTTATCGAGTATATAAGTATTTTAAATATTTAGAGAGATTATTAATATGATTCTTTAGTTATTTTCAAAATAGGCATCAAATTGTACATATGCTTTTAATACAGCAACTATTTTCATTTTCATTTAATACTTTATATATACTTTTATTTCTTTAATTAATACCGTAAGAAACCCTCTTTTAAGATCCTTTTAATTCAAAAGTATACATCGAATATCTTTACGTAACATTAAGCTTCTAGAATTGTTTTTATCATAAACTTATCGTTATCATTGTGTATATATATATATATATATATATATATATATATATATATATATATATATATGCCATGATATTTAACTGTTCACCGAATCTAATTGTGAAACATAAACACTGATTATTTTTCATATGGTATTATATATATACATTAAATTAGGGTGTTCGCGGTTGGTTTGAATGGATTTTAAGTTAAAAAGCTACCCAATTTAAAGATTAAAATAACATGTTCAATTTGATTTGGATTGTTTCTTTTTAACAAAATTTGATCTAATCCAATTCGATAAAATATATTTAAATTCAGTTAGATGATTCAATTTTTATTGGCATATCTTTACATAATTTTTTATTACGTTCAATAACATATCACAATCTAAAAGTAATTTTTATTACTAATTAAGAGAAATAAATACTATGTGCCAATTGCTTAAACCATAAAAAGAATCTCATGATAATCTAATCTCTGTTGGACCCATAGAAAACTATATTGTGCAAAGTAAAGACAACATCCGATCTTCAAAATGCATATGCTTTTAGTGATGGAAGTATTGAAGTATTTGATGTTAATATATAATATTATAACTCTTCAAATATAGATTATTAGATTGTTTAAAATAAATTTACATAATTTGATAATTAAATTTATATATTTTTATTAGAGTAGATACTAAAAATTAATTTTTCATTAAATATATATTTTCATAAATAAATATATATTATGTGATAATTTTATAAATATATAAGAAATAAAAATATAATTAAAGATAAGTTATGATATAATATATTTATAAATAAAGACATATCATGTGTATAAGTTCCATTTAGGTTGAATATATCACTTTTCCAAATTAAATTCAAAATATATAATCCAATAAAAAAGTTTTATTGTTTTTTTTAGATTTATTTATTCTGTTTTCAGCTTTATAGATCAAATTATCATCAATCAGTTTATCAATTCATATAAGATTATTTTAAAAATTTAATCAATAATCTTATTTTTAAGTTTGGATACACAATAACAAAAATAGAAAATTTTGTCGAATCTTATTCTACTCAAAAAGATTTTCACTCGTGAAAGGTATAGTTGTGGTATAGAAAAAAAAATGATTTCTTTAATTGAATATGCGTAATCATTAATCATTAGACCGAATAAAAGAAAACAAGAAAATAACAGTTGACTTTAGTTTTGAATCATATTCAACTCTAACGTGGGGTGGTTTGGGAGAAATTATTTGGCGGGCTGAGAAGATCAATTGAGTCTAGCTAATTCCAGCCTTTGGCAGATTCTCTTTGCAAACCATTTCCTCATATATTCTCAAAACCCATATCTTCACCACACCAAACCAAAACTACATTGGTTGAAGAAAAAGAGAGTATCATCATATTCATGGACACAGAACAAGAAAATATGCAGTTCCTGGGGCTCTATGGCGTCTACAGAGAATCCTACAAGATCATATTCGCATGGAGCAATGTCTTCAGCAAGATCACCCTAACCCTAATCCTCCCCCTCTCCTTCATCTTCCTCATCCACATCGAGGTCTCCAACACCCTCTTCAGAAAAATCGTCCACAACACACAAGAAATGACATGCCCTCTTCCGAATGGGCCATTTTCATTCTCTTCAAGCTCCTCTACTTCACCTTTCTCCTCATCTTCTCCCTCTTATCCACCTCAGCAGTGGTCTACACTGTTGCCTCAGTCACGAGAAGTAACTTTCTCCAAAGTCATGAGCGTTGTTCCCAAAGTATGGAAGAAACTCATGGTCACTTTTTTATGCACCTATATTAATTTTAATTGGGCTTTATTTTAAAAAGAAAATGTTTTAGTTCCTCAAATATTTTTTTTAAAAACTTTTAGTTATTGATGCACATTAACAAAAGTAGTGGTATTATCTTGAAAATATACACATGTCAAATGTTTACAACACTAGAACGCTACTTTTCACAACTTTTATTAGAATTGTCTGATTTTAGTGACTAGAAAATTTTAAAATTTTAGGGATTGATTTTTTTTTCAATTTCAAGAAAAATAAACGAATTTGTCTCAAATTCAAATATTGAAAATATAATTAAGCCTATTAATTAATACAAATCCAATCTGTATTTGAAAATTCTTTATTTTAAATTAAGCTTTATTTAACTGTAAATATAAAACAATATATTTATATTCCATAGAAAACAGGCGTTGACTTGTTTTTTGACTAGTTCCATCTGCGTTGCCATTCCGTGTAAATATAATATTTTTTTAGTTTTATAATTTTTAATTTTTATTCCGTGCAATATTCTCTTGATTTGATTCCTATGATCACGCTAAGGATTAAAATATAAATTGCTACATTATGCAGGAATGTAATAAGTGATATCATATATAAACAAAATTCACTAACGAGGATTAAAAACAAAATTCTTATATTTTACAGAAACATCAAAATAAAACAAGTTGTAATAAAAAAAAACCCTACTATATATTTATAAAGATGTAAAACATGTTGTTAACCATTAACATATTCATAAAAGAGACCAAAATAAGTTACCAAAAACATATAAAATTATAAAACAAAAAAAATGACAGTATAATAAAAAATAAAAATTGCCATATTCACATAAACATCTAATATATTTAAGCTAAAAATGCTGTTGGATATGAGCAACAAGGCAAGAAAGTCAAAAATTCAAAAACGTTAGAAAACCCAATGTTTAAAAGTAAATCTTATAGAAATTGTTATTATAAAGTGAGAAAATAATCTGCACGTCGATAATGTTTAGATAGTATATAGCTATATATTAATTAGAGACAAGTTGCAATGATATGTGGTAATCAAGTATATAGGTTGTGTCCACGTGAGCGTGGCGTGCAGAGAAGTGGAAGAAAATACTTTTTTATGTTGTACAAAGTAAAAGTCGCTGCATGTGTTAGAAATAAGAGCTTTGATATTTGGTATGAAATAAATAAAAATATTATTCTACGACTACATCTAATTAGCTATAATTAAATAATAAGGAAATAAAGAGAGAGAATGGTCAAGAAAAGGAACAAATTAATTCGGAACGTGAAAACTAATTGGTACAAGAAAAAGAAAATAAAGGATCGAAAACATACTTTATTTATATTTTCATATAGCCATCTTTAAAATCACAATTGTCGGTGTCTGAGAGGGAAATATCGTCCTTAATTTATTTGAGACTGCAGAATTTGTCTTGAAGTATGAGTTCGTGAACAACGGGACAAGACCTTAGTTTGGTATTGGAATGAATCAGCGTAAGTAGAACCGTTCTTATATTTATCACTCGTAACCTTCGCCTTTGTTTGGCGTAGTCTTTGGTTCGCTATCCTTTCATGAATAAACCAAAGTCCTTGCTTTCCGGAGGCTTCCCCGAAACTAGCTAGAAATATTATTCTATCAACGCTTAATTAGAAATGAAAAAGAACTTATTATAAAATTTTATATTATTATTTTATTTTGTTACAAAAAAAAACTAACATAAGAATGGAAAATGAAAGCTAAAGCAATATATATAGCGTAGTCGATGGAATTCAGTCTCGTTATTATAATAGATTCAACTGTGTACATATTTCCTAATCCTGATTTCTAAGTGTAATTTTTTATACAGTCATTGAGTTAATATTTTTGTTAAGCTATTATAGAAAGACTACGCAATTGTGATTTGTAAAAGGCTTAAAGACACGTTTTTCTGTTTTTTTTAATATTTTCTATTGAATTTTGTTTTTAAAAAGGTATAGTAATTATGTAAATATATATTAGCTGCTATAGCAAAAGAAAAAGGAAAATGATTAATGGTATGAAATCAAACGAATTTTTTGTGCTGTTATTTGATTGGAGAATAATTTAGATTTTCATTGTCTAACCCCTTTTTAATGGTGTTTTTAAGTATAAAAAAAAAAAACCTTTTAATGGTTGTGTTTCTTTATTTGTTCATTATATATCAGTGTGTTTTGGTGCAAATTCTTTTCGTAGGGTGCACGGCATTGCTCAAAGAAAAATGTCCATTGACTTTGGACTAAACAGGGGTTGGTTTCTAGCGTGGGAAATGGTCACATAGAAGTCGAATCCAATTAACTTTTTTCCCATTAAATTTTTTAATGGGAATTGAAAAGCCACAATAATATTTGGATGATACAAGTCAATCTAAATGAATCCATTTAAAGCGGAACCTAAATTTTTTCCAACACATTTATTTTATTCACAGAACTATATAGAACCCAAAATATTATTTAAAAGAACCTACCTCTTGTCCATTACAACTTGTACTTGGTCGACCAACCTAAAGTCCTATGAATTTAACGAATTTGTAAATCAAATTTCAAATAGTTTTTTGGCATATTGATATCCCCTTCTACTATAAAACAATCACCTCGGAACCTCATAGTCACTCGTCCCTCGCAAAATCATTACCCATTCCACCTCTCCAAATTACCCATAATTAAACAGAAACATGGACACAATAGAGCAAGAAAAAATGCAATTTCTCGGGTTCTTAGGCATCTACAAAGAATCCTACAAGCTCATATTTTCATGGAGGAAGATCTTCACCCAGATCACCTTCACCCTAATCCTCCCTCTCTCCTTCATCTTCCTCATCCACATCCAAGTATCCGATCTCCTCTTCGGGAAAATCACACACGACGCCAAGGAAATAACCGAAACCCTACCCGGCACACCCCAACACCAAAAGCTCCTTGACACATTCTCTTCCGATTGGGCCACTTTCTTTCTCTTCAAACTCCTTTACTTCATTTCCCTACTCATCTTATCCCTCCTCTCCACCTCCGCAATTGTTTACACCGTCGCTTCCTTCTACACCGGCAAAGAAGTAACCTTCAAGAAGGTCCTAAGCGTTGTCCCTAAGGTATGGAAGAGGCTCATGGTAACATTTTTGTGCACCGTTGTTGCTTTCTTCGTTTACAATGTTATGGCAGTGTTGGCTCTAGGCATATGGGCACTTACAATTGGTATGAGAAATGGTGGGGGTACAATTTTGTCGGTCTTAGCTATATTATATCTAGTGGGGTCGGTGTACCTTACCGTGGTGTGGCTATTAGCGAGTGTTGTGACAGTGTTAGAAGACTCTTATGGGTATGAAGCCATGATGAAGAGCAAGGAGATGATAAAGGGGAAGATGGGTTTGTCCGTGATGATTGTCTTGAAGCTCAACTTCTTGTTCTTTCTAACACAGTTTTTGTTCTCGATGGTGGTGGTGAACGGATGGAAGGTGTTCGGTTTAGGGTCGGTGGAGAGGACAATGTTTGGGATTGGGTGTTTCTTGCTGCTGTCTCATTTGTTCTTGCTGATGCTTGTTATCCAAACTGTGATGTATTTTGTTTGCAAGTCCTACCACCGCGAGATTGTTGACAAATCTGCTTTGTCATATCACTTGGAAGTGTATGAGTGCTATGAGCCTTTGAAGACTAAAGATGTTCAACTGGATTGCCATGTCTAATCTAATAGCTAGATATAAAGCATCACGCATACATCTATACGAATCTTCATATATCTTCTTCAGTTTACTGATTTCTGAGTGTCAAATAAATATATGTACACATAGATAAGTGTGTGTGTGTATATATATATATATATATGTGTGTGTGTGTATGTATCAGAGAATAAATATGCAAATGTATGTAGTGAATTAAATCCAGCTAAAGACGTATGTATGCAATCATGTTTTACTTTTTTTTTTCATCATGATATAGTGCGAAATACTGATCATATATAATAAGTTATTTTCTCTCACAATTAAGTTTTTTCATTCATAAAACAATTTTATTTAAGAAGACTTAATCTAAAATTACTCGGATTAATGACTGATGGTAGGTAGTCAAACTTTATTTTGCAAAAAATATTAAGAAATACGATTAAATATCTATTTAATTCTAATAACGTACACTTATTTATATCTATTTAATTCTTATAACGTACACTTGTTTTCCTTTTTAGTTCTTATAATATGCAATTTTTTAAAGTCTTGTAACATTACATTTTATTATTTTAGTCTTCGTCGTCATTGAGATATCCCTATTAAGAAGGAATGAGGGAAAAATTATTTTCATCTATTAAATTAAAATCTAGTTCATATCTAAGAACTAGATTGCATTCATAAAGGGCAAACAAATCCTGGATGAGATACACTTTGCAAATAAGACCATTGATGAATTCAAGAGGAAGGTTCAAGAATTGGTGTGCTTTAAGTTCGACTCAGAGAAAGTGTACGAATATGATTTAGGAAGTTCGTAGTATTTAATAGGTATAACAACAAATGGGTTTTGAAGCATAATGAAGATGGGGGATTGATTAGAGATTTGAGTGCCATGCTCAAAAAGATTGTAAATAATGGCCTTTATAGAGGTTTTCTATTGGAAAGTAGAGCTTAATTAAATATCTCAAACTTTTAGTTTGCTAATGACATTCTCATAAGGAAAATGCTCAATGGTACAAATGATGTTTAGTACGAATTACACGAATGAGTGTCTTCCCAACGTGGGTCTCATTTTACTGCGAGGTGGTATTCTTACTCCTTCAGTTTTTGTTTATTTTTGTATGAAATTTCAATTATAATAGAAGAAAGTCTGGCAATTTCATTTGCAATCGGAGATCCGTGGTCATCTCCTTGCTTGATCCTCTTTAGTGACACTGAAACTTCAATTTCAGTGCACTGATATATGCTATCAAAGAAGTTTTGATTTTTAATCTCAAGTTTGATTTTATATTGAATAATCAAGGTTAAAGAGAATGTGGTGTCATTAGATCATTCTTGTCTTTCAAACAGGATCTAGCTTTTGTTGTTGATCGACTCTACAACTACTTGAAATTACACTTATGACTTGAACCATTAATAAATTTCCTTTTAAGCATTTTTATTTTAAATTATTAATTTTAAAATTAATTACAGTAAGCTTTTCGTAAGTTTCGTACTTTAATCTATTGTACTATATAGCATTGCTGTTCTCATAATTGGTGATAAATGCTAGGGACATGTTTGGGCTATTAAACTTGTCTTATAATTAATTGAGCTTGTATATGGTTCAAAGGTTAATTTTCAAAAAAGTGGCTTGTTGGGTGAAAACATTGTCGATGGGTAGTTGATTGAGGCTTCAAAAGCTCTAAATCGTAAGGTGGATTCATTACTTTTTAAATATCTTTGATTACTTATCAAGGCATACCAAAAAAAAAAAAAAAGACTACTACTTGACAACCCATGGATGTTGTATAAAGCTAGTATATTATTATCGTGGAATAATAAATATGTCACACTAGATAGCAGAGTAGATTTGCTAAAATTAGTCATCTCTTTAATTTGATGTACTTTATTTCTTTCTTCAAGGCTCCAAATCCAAAAGTATTGTCTCTTTACTTTATTTCCTACAGTATTTTGAAATGATTTTAGAGGTGAAGGTTATTTCCCAAAAAAAAAAAAAAAACAATCTTATTGAGATAAATGTGGTAGAAGATTTTCTTGCGGCTGCATCTACTTTCTTAAATTGCAAATTAGTGCCATTCCGTTAAACTGTCTTAATTTACCACCGGGTGGAGCTAATATAAGGTACATATGTACGCGTAGAAATCAGTAGTCATAGGCTATTCAAGAAAAGGTTAGCTGCTTGGAAAGGTAAACATACTCATCTCTCGCAATTGATTGACTTGTACTTATACTATATTCCAAAATATCAGTTCATTATCTGTTACTTTAATTAAGTATTTGTCAAATTATTAATATTTTTCTCGTATATATATGAAGTACCTTCTCCACCCTATTGGTGGATTTTGAGTGAATAGAACACAGAAAACTCTCTCTCTCAATATTTAATATAACTATATATTTAAGATAAGAATATACCATTAATTGAGTTGAAACAATTTTGTATTACTTTATCTACACACTCAATCGTGGTTATAAATAACATTTTAAAAGTATTTATTAACATTTTCATATAATATTGATCAAATATAAAATTTAGAATGAAGTGATTCCAATGATATTATCTATTATGTTTTCAATGACTCTTTTCATTCTTAATATCAAAGGATAGTTTAGAAAAAATAAAATAAAATGAGATTGATATAATTAAATGATGTATAATTATTTTTTTTAGTAAACATAAAAATAGTTTTGTTTTCTTTTGATTATATTTGAGATCGTAAAGTACTTAACTAATTCTCTTCAAATTTTAACAATAGAACGTACGTAGTGTAATTAAGGAAAAGCATGATACATGAACGCCAGCAATTGTCTTGTGTTTTCTAACAATCACATCATCAGGTCATAATTTTAATTCTAGGGGTGCATTTACGGTGTGGCGCTATGGCTATGAATGGTTGGATTTTGATATTGTTCTTACTCTCGATATTTAAAGAATAATTATATGTTGATGGAGTTGTTGCCGAGGGGTTGAGCGCAGTTTGAGAAGCGCTCTTTATATAGCTAAGAAATGGATTCAAATGCTGATGACACTATTGAAGAAGTAAAGGCAAAAAAACTATGGCTATTAAAAATTCTGAACTGGTTTTTGAGGTGAAGGATATTTCCCATAAACAATCTTATTGGGATAAATGTGGTAGAAGATTTTCTTGCTGCTGCATTTACTTTCTTAAATTTGTAAAATTAGTGCCAATCCATTTAACTGTCTTAGCTTACCGCCAGCTGGAACAATTATAAGGTAGACATGTACACGTAGAAACAAGTCGTCATAAATCATTTAAGAAAAGGTTAGCAGCTTGGAAAGGTAAATAATTGTGTATATATGCGTGGTCGTAAATTTTATTAAAATGTGTGTTAATTATCTATAAGAAGAAGAAGAAGAAATTTGAGCAAGTAGCAGTAAAAAACATAGGCATGGAAATACAAAAGGACTGTAAATATATTAATTAATTATCAGCTTTTACATTCTGTATATTTCTTTCTTCTATTTAGAACGAGACATAGCTGATCACCAAATAAATAACATACATGGGTCATGTCATCCCATAGTTCATAACTTAACCACACACTCAAAATCCACCGACAGGTAAAGTACTTCAGTTGCTATGTCTTTTATACTAAGAACTCATTACTTAACCACACACAAACGTAAAAACTCATCACTTAACCAAACATACACTACAGCATTTATTTTATTTTTGTGTGTGCTTATTTTCCTAAGAGTTTGAGGAAAGCAAAGTTGTCCACTTCATCACCGGGTAAGTTCCTTGCATTCACAGTCTTTTTTATGTCATCAGCAATACGCTGGGCATCAAAAGCAATGCCATCTAATCCCCTTCTTGAAAATCCAGCGCAGTAGATACCGTTCTCTCCCTTCCAGTGATTTGGAAAACCTGGTTTTGGCATTCCATTCTCATTGAACAGCCCTCTGTAATCCTGCATGGAGACAACCAAGTCACTCAAACAACAGTTAGGGCATGTCTCAGGCACATTCTGAAATCAACAATTGAACTTATTGGGACAAAAATAGCTATATGCTCCTATCAAAAACATAAGTTACGATGCACCTTAAGCCACTTCAGCACAGTGCTATTGTATCCAGTAGCAAAGATGATGACATCAAATTGACCATTTTGTCCATCCTCAAACTCAACCATCTTGTCCTCTTTGATGCTTGAAATAGCAGGGAAAACCTGAATACAAAAAGTGACAACCAAATCAATAGTATCAGGAATTAATATGAAATAGACGGTGTTTTCAGCTATATAATCAAGTGAGTCTATATAGCTACCTTTACTTCGCCTTTCTTAATCCTACTAACGCAACCCACATCAATGGTAGGGGTAGTTCCACCCTTTCTCTTCAGAAAGAAGGGTCCATCCTTTGGCCTGACCAAGCCATACTCGGACATGTCTCCATACTTCAGTTTGCTCATGAGCAACATAAGCTTGTCCACCTTCTCCATTTTGAAGTATTTCAGCAAGGACATTCCCACGAACACCATTTCTTTGGTAAAATAATGAACCTACACAAAGAGAGATGTATTAAATTTAGATCTATAAAATTCTGAAAGCCCTTTTTGAAGCATGCACGAGACTTACTCTGACTATGGTGGGCTTCCAGAGTCTAACTTGCCTAGACTTTGTATAAAATAGGAAAAGAAACATGGATCACCAACATAATTTTCATTCATTTGTTTATTCACACAATTACCATTAAAATAATTTCAAAGAAAAAAATACCCATCTTAATTTTAAAAAATATATATATTTTAGTCTCAAAATACAGAAACAAAAAACATGGTATATAATTTTGTTTCATTTATTTATTTATTCCACCAATCTCCTCTTTCAAAAATTAAACAACCATGTTCGAAGCCATTCTCATTTATTTATTCACAAAATTATCATTAAAATAATTTCAAAGCAAAAATAACCATTTAAAGTTTTTTTTGAATATTTTAATCTCATACATACAGAAACAAATAACATGGTATATATTTTTGATTTTTATTTTTTTTTTTATTTCTCACATATCTCCTCTTTTAGAAATAATCATTGTTCAAAGCAATTCTCATTTATTTATTCACAAAATTATAACTAAAATAATTTCAAAGCAAAAATAACCATTTTAATTTTTTTAAAAATATTTTAATTTCAAGCATACAAAAGCAAATAACATGATATATAATTTTGTTTTTCAGTTATTTTATTTTTTGTTTCCCACGAATCTCCTCTTTTAGAAACAATCAGGTTCTAAGCAAATCTCATTAATTTATTCACAAAATTATCATTAAATAATTTCAAAGCAAAAATACCCATCTTAATTTTCTTAAAAAAGTATTTTAGTCTCCGGTTGGACTAAAAAAATATCATCCTTTACATTTTTTAAGATTAATTTACACAAATTTTTATATATTTTGTCTTGTAATAAGAAGAATCCACGTTAAGGGCATGTAGAGAGAAAAAAAGACTTACAGGGCCTCTAACAACAATAGAGGTATTTGCACCCCAAGTTGAGAGATCATAAGCGATCTCCATGCCAGAATTGCCACAGCCAACAACAAGGACATTTTTGCCATACAGGTCTCTTCCATTCAGGTACTGGCTGCAATGCATGTGTTCCCCTTCAAACCCTTCAAGCCCTTCAATCTCGGGCACATACCCTTCACCATTCTCCCCAGTTGCAACCACCAGATAGTTTGCCACGTAAACCTCATCAGCATTTGTTGTTGTGTCCTTCACAACAACCCTCCATTTCCCATTGTTTTCTTCATCCATAGAAGCAGATTCCACATTCCTGGTATACCGGATGGAAATCTTAAAACGGGTGACATAGTTGTCCAAGTAACGTAAAAAGTCAACCCTAGGGACAAACGTCGGAAAATCTGGAGGAAAGGGCATGTGAGGGAGGTTGCAAAAATCTTTGCCTAAGTGAAGTTTCAAGCGGTCATAAGCCCTTTTCCTCCAAAGAGATGCATGGCAATCATCTCTTTCTAAAACAACGTTGGGGATGGAATATTTGTTAAGGCATGCAGCGGTTGCTAAGCCAGCAGGGCCAGCACCCACAATCACAACATGAACTTCAATTTCCATGGTTTGGTTTTGGTGTTTTGGTTTCAAATTGGTAATGTAGTGGCTTTGGTGGTTTTCTTCTCTTTGCTGGGTGCTGCTTTTATAAGCCTGGCTATTCATAACCTGCTGGTTTTGTTGTCAGTGTTGCTGAGTTGCCAACTCACCAGCCAGGAGTGATGAACCTATTTAATTTTTAGTTTTACTTTTTTTACAAATCATTCTATATATTTTTTGTCAACAAGCATCAGTCAAATAGTAAATTCAATAAAAGGAATAGAATTAATTATTTCAGTTACTTTTGGTCAAAAATAGATTTTTTATTGTCTAGCATTTACAGCAGCAAAGAGCTATATATATAAACGTGTAGAGCCAAGGAAAGAAATTTTACTTTGGGCCTCAAAAAAAAAATTCATTACATTTAGCAGTTTGATAACAGTTAACCTTTTATTAGTTTTTAGTTTTTATTTTTGGATTATTTACAACTAAACTCATTTGTTAGCCATTCTCAAGTTTCTTCCTGGGGAAAAAGTTACACCAACACGCCCGAGTTAATTTTTTCCTAATATCCTTCTTTTTTCTACTCTTACATTCACTTCTTTAATTCTATGAAATATATTACATTGGTATTCCATAAATATTATACTAAAATTGCTACCAAAAAACACATTACACACCATGTACTTTTATACAAAGAATTGTTGTAAACAATAAAGAAGCATAGAGTCATTTATAATCTAAAAAATAATCATTATCAATTAATCAAGGAATTCTAGAAGTTTATTTTTTTTGTGTAAGGATCGGGAAAACCCCCAACAAGCACAATTAACTAAAATTTATTAAAAAATATAAACTATGATTAAAATTTATTGAATAAAGAATAAGATTCACCTCACTTTGTGAACCTTAATAAATTTTTTCTTTTTTATTACAAAATAAGTTATATAGTTTAAGAAATTTTCACAAGAATTAAGAAATTAATTAATTAATTAATGAAACAACTTTAACGAATTATTTTTATTAATGGTTTAAAACATTGATGTACGTAATACTAAAAATCATCACATTGATTATATATACATGTATTTGGGACAAAATTAAAATAAAAAAACTATTGTTTTATTAAAATTTTGAAACATCACTTAATTAATATAAAATTCTTATTTTATGTTAAAACGTCACCTTTTTATTAAAAAATGGAGGGATCAATAATTATATATATATATATATATATATATATGTATTTACTAGAAGTATACTACTTGCATTAATTTCATTTAACCATCAAATAGGTTTGCTGTTTACTCTATTGATTAGGGTATATTTAAATAAAGTAATCATTATTAATTAGTGTTTACGTGAATTAATGGGAAAAATTTCGTGATATGTGTTCTAAATAAGACAACAAATGATCATAGATCCTTTTGGGTAATGAAATGATTGTAGTAATAAAAAAATTAATTAAATAAATAAATAATATTTAATTTGAGTGATCAAATGAAATTGTGTGAAAAATTAAAGAAACGTTATCATTTTTAATCAAGTATTTGATTATGCATTTTTTA
>PYAF01003999.1:863699-885894 GCA_007407185.1 Glycine tomentella | reverse complement strand
ATAAAAATATTAAAAAAATAATAAAACTAGGAAATATAAATAGATGAAAAATTTAAATACTGAAACCTAAAATGTATCAATTTAAAAAATAAGAATGCTGTATCAATTTAAATACTAGAAAGTCCAATTCAATTGGTAAAATAGAATGTATAAATTATTATAAATTTTTTATACTTATTTTTATTTTTATGGATAAAAAAATATAAATATAAAATTTAATTAATTTAGTTCAAACTCGAAATAAAAAGAATTAATTAACAAAAATAATATTCAAACCAATTTAATTTATTTATTTGGATTGTCAAAGTTTTCATTCACGAAATCTGATCTGATAAAGACCCCACATATGTATCTTACATAAGATAAATAAAAAGTTCATTTTCTAAATGCAGAAGATTAGGTTAATTAAAATAATATTTAAATTTATTTATTAAAGCCCAAAGATTAGGATAATTTCTTTTTCTACCACAAAGATTAGAAGTCGCACCGATCCCCACGCTTCTTGCACTATCCACGCCAAATTACTCATACTTCAAGTCAAATAAAACTATAAAAGGGACTATGTGTAGTATATATTTTTTCATTTTTTTTCACAGATAACAATATATATTTTCCATCATGTAGTGCACGTAACAACATTGAGGATATTTGGTCAAAAACAAAGAAAAAGTCCAGCATCCATGATGCACCGGTAGTAAGATAGTCTTACCCAATTTAAGTAAGACTGTTTCTTTTTTAAAAAAAATACGTGTAGTTTATAATTAAATAAAAAATAATCGTAAAAAGTTATGCTATTTTTTTATTGTTATTCTGATTCTTATTTTTCTCCATTTTTTCTTTTTTAAAAATTTTCTTATAACAATAGTTTTTTGACAGCCTTTATAACAATAATTTTAAATATTGAAAGAAGCATAATAAATCATTATTCCCTTTAATTTAATGGTGTTTATACAATATTTGTATTTGTTTGGATGAGAATTTGCAATATTATAAATTTCATAAATTATAATATAGTAGAATAATTACATTAAAAATAAACATTAATTATAAGTGCAAAATATCATGTAATATGTTTATATATATACACGTTAAAATAAATATTAGAAAAAAATTGTAATGATTACATAAAAGTTTAAAATAGTTACTTTTGATTATTAAAGAGTTTTAGAAGAAAATGATTATACATTAATAATATAAAAAAATTATGATAAATTTGTTGACTTTTTGAAAATAATTATCTGAAAATAATTCAAGTAAAAATTTGTAATTGAATGAAAATATAAAATATAATATAATACTAATAATACAATATGTATTATGAACAAAATTAGAGACTTTTCATTTTTATTGCTTTCCTAAAGATTTAGCTTATATATCGATAATAATTGCATATCATAATTATTATTACATTAATATTTATTATGGAGAACTTCTGATTACATCTCGCAAACTATCCAAAAGGAACATGGTGTTTAGGTAAGAAAATAAATTATTAGTGATGATTGATATTTTAAAATCATGGGAAAATATTCTCATTTTTATTATATTTTAAATTTTGAAAAAATGAGATTATTTTTATAATAATGTGGCACGTGTGTTGATACATCCATCAATAACTTTTATTTTATATTTTATATATAATACATGATATGATTCAAGCTTGGAGAATGTACGTACAAGTGGAGTGTCAGGTATTATTTTTGCTGAGAATGAGTGAGTTGATGCAGCTTTCGGCAAATTTGTCTCAAGTGCCTAGCTTTAGTTAATCCATGCATTTTTAACCTTATCTTTATGAGAGGATTGAGCAAAGGAAAACCATGAATTCCTTTGCCAGCAGGATGTCTACATACGCAGTGAATCTTGCATGGGTTTTCGTCTGAGTGCATTCCATCATGTCATGGTATAAAAAAAGGAAAGAAATTAGGGTATAAGACCCTAGCTATCTCAAGTACAAACTTTCAAAATTCAGGAAGATAATCATTGTGTAGCATGGAGATTGATTCAATCATTGAAGGACTTATATTTTCTTATAAAATTTTCATTTTTAATCCCTTATTTTAAATATTTATATAAAATCATTTTTTATTTACTGTGCAAAACTTAAAAAGTATACAGAATTGCATTTTTATAATTATTAATAAAAATATTTCTTTGGAAAATGTTTGTTGAGTTGATCAATATTACGTGACTACTTCTTGAATAACAAGATGGTTTAATTTTATTAATTTAAAATTATGTAATAGTTAAAATAAAATTATTTAATAACATTATTAATATATCGTAAAACAGTGCATTGTCAATTAATTATTTTTATCTTTATATTAAATTCATTGAATATATGCATAACCTACATATTGAGCTAAGTATAATCAATTTTATTCTTGAAGAAAAGTACAATCATTTTTTTAGATAAAAAAAAGTATAATCAAATTAGAGCATATACGTTTTGTCTCCTGTACAGTTGTGGAATATATGTTACGTTGGAACAGAGGGGGAAAAATTAAAGACGAGAAAAAAAATTGAAATCGAAATTTAAGAGAAAATAATATAAAAGGAAAAGTTAATTTTTTATTTCCTTTTCAATAAATACATACATATATATATATATATATGTATATATAATTATTCATATTTTAATTTTATTTTTCTCAGCTAAACATAGGAAGGAAAAATTCATGAGAGAATGTATATAGAGAACATTTCCTTCTTCCGCCCTGCCGTATTCTTAAATAATAAGGAGATATTAAATATATAACTTTTTTTTTTGCCGAGCTTAAGAAAATCTCTTAATCAAAAGTTAAGAATTTATTTTTATAATATTAAGATTCATTTAAAAAATTAACATCTTGTAATAAATATTTTTGATACCCAAATATAGAAACTATGCATCTGGAATTGTCCATGCTTCTGTCATTAGAAAATTGAGAAAGGAAACATGTAAGAAACTTGCATCACATCATAAATGAATCACTATACAGTTTTTTCTAATACCTTTTTCCTCTGATAAATAATTTTATTTTGTAATCCCCTTTGGCATCGGAACACTTTTTTTTTTCAATTATTTGACGTGCTATATATTATCTTAATCTGAACAAGCAACAACTTTGACCACTCATCGTTACCCGTCTTTGCTTGCGTTTCAACTTTCAAACCAAAATTGGGACGTAGCCACGTAGGTAGCTTACAGTATCCAAAATCCATTTTTTATGTGTTTATTTATGTACTAATATGTTTTTAAGACCCAATTCACTTTAATAAAAATTTACATAATAAACTTGAATTGGATCTAGTTTCCGAGTGAATTCATGCTTTACTTAGGATCCATTATGATAATCAATGATAAACTAAAATTACGAATTAATTATTCAAGAATTATGATTTATGATTATGTATAATTACAAACTTATTCACGTAATATGTGTAAGTCCTCCAAGATATAACATTTTCTTTTCAAGATTAATTTATTCCAAGATTAATTTGAAGACAACAGAAATAACAAAATCTTTTTGTGAGAAAACCTAGGAACTCATATAAGAAAGAAAGAGTCTCATCTTCATTCTCTAAACATTTTTCATTATAAGTATTCATAATAATTCATCAAAAACAATGATTAATCAATATAATTAAAATAGAATTCACATTAAAATATGTAATTAAATTGATTAAATGATACGTTAAGCTTTTGAAATATTTAATCAAAATACACAACAAATAATATTTCAATGAGTAAAATCGTGACATGTCATCACGAAAACTCAAGGCTATCCATCGTTACTTGTTTGGAAAAGTTGAAATAACTCAGTTGTACAACTTTCAAAAATCACACAGATCAACTCACTTGTAGCAACACTGTAATGGAGAAAAAAAAAAAAGGGAAAAGATTATTTCATGTTGCAATAGATTTCATTAATTGGAAAAAAAAATGCTAGTGTCAACAACTATATTTAAAATTTGTAGATCCGTAAAACACCAACATTCATATGGTAACATTACGGAAAGGATACAAGGAGATTATAAATGATTATTTGAACCTTGTCAATGTATATTGATTTGCAAAGGATTGTAACGGTGGTGATTTCCATTCATTTCAGTTGTGTTCATCCAACTATAGCCTAGAAATGTAGTTGAGAATTTTTACTTTTTACTTTTAGAATATGCCAAGAGAATATATCGATAGGGATGACAATACGAGTTGGGCCCGACGGGCCAGCCTGTTTAGCCCGCCAAAAAAGGTGGGTTGGGCTGAAAATTTCAGCCCATTTTGGAAAATGGGGCGGGCCAACCCGGCCCGTAAAAAATGGGCTAGAGACAGACCAGCCCATTTTACATTTTTTTGTTTTTCTTGCCTTTTTTTTAAAATTTTTTTTTTATTTTTTTGGTGGGCTGGCCCGTTGGCCCACCAACCCA
Organism: Glycine tomentella; assembly: GCA_007407185.1. NCBI lineage: Eukaryota > Viridiplantae > Streptophyta > Magnoliopsida > Fabales > Fabaceae > Glycine > Glycine tomentella. The sequence continues at coordinate 881,487 of PYAF01003999.1, read as the reverse complement.
CCTTAAAATGGGTCGGGTTAGGATTTTCAACCTACTTTCTAAAAGTGGGCCAGCCCGATCCGCCCTGTTTTTTTGGTGGGTTGGGTCAGCCCGACCTGTTTTTGGCGGGCCAGCCCATATTGTCATCCATATATATCAGTATAATAACAAGAAATAATAGGATTTTTATATTGTATTTACATGTCTAATAATTTTTATTAAATTTGTAAATTTTTATTTAAAATTATAATTTTATTTAAATTTATAATTTTTATATAAATAGGAAACTAAGTGAATATAAATATTTTATAACAAGACCTATTTAAATATATATATATATATATATATATATATATATATATATATATATATATATATATATATATATATATATATATATATATTGGAGAAGGGTAATGGGGATACATGAGAGATGAGAGAAGTGCAGAAGGCGGAATATAACTGAAGCATTATTGTTCTGATATTTAACAATGGGTCAAAGTCCATGTTTGAGATACAAAACAGCTTTATTCTTCTATACATAATCATGTGCCTTTTACTAAGGAACCAGACCATATGCATGATTATCAATTTATCATTATCAGGTCAAGAACCTTTCCAACAAGTTACCAAAGAAGAAACAAGTTTTAGCCCATCCTCGGGTCTCTGGTGCTTTGGCATTGCTTGGCACTCTCTTCACATCCACCATCATGGTCTTACCTATTTCTTTACGAAGTGCTTCCATAGTTTTCATGTCAACAGGATTCCCTGATGCATCCCTCACGTAGAACACATTCAGTGCTTGCTCTCCTCTTGTTGATACACCTGCCCTACACACTGTTAACCCATTCTCTCGTAGAATCCTTGTTACTTCTGACAGCAACCCCACTCTATCCTTTGCACACAGCTCAAGGCTCACACCCTGTGTCCACAATCAAGAGAGTCAATGTATGACTTCAGATATTGTCTATTCCTTGAAAACTAATCAACATTTTGAAGAAAGTGACAATAAAGAATATGATAAGAATTTAATTTAAATATACTTATTCGGTAGAAAAAAATTTTATAGGATCATCCAATCATAGATTATTACGTATAATAAATTGTCAATTTTTTAATAGTTACTTTAATTGTTATACTTATGATGATTTCTAATTGGTTGACCATGTAAATTGACAATATATAAAAATTAAACTCAAATGACAATCCACATGACCGCATTATTGATATTCAATTTGTCATAAGCTTAATTTCAATATGATTGAAAAGGAAGTAAATAAATAAATAACTTGTCCTTCATCTGGATTTTTGTGCTTTTAAGATATAGGGATGTAGATGATATTACATGGAGCATATAGATTCTTAAGCTCTATTGAAGACAAATGACCATCATTGTCACTACAGGATACGATGGACAGATACAATCTGAGTAGCCACATGTATTTGCCGTACCATTGCAGCAATACAAGTAGATAGCTGCAGATGCAAAAATGTAATAATTCTGTAAAATTCAGAAAACTTTCTATTGCAGAATGGCATACACTACATACTATACTAAGTAGAACAATAGCCAAACTTTCTATTACAGGAAAATGATAGGTGAAGGAATCTACTCTACTTCTACACCTATCATTCTACAACTAAAAGAGATAAATGTAACAATTATGATTCTTTATTGATTCATTGACAGAGGGATACAATATATTTATAACAAACACACTCAAACGGATTTCTAACAATCTCGATTCTAGAATCTAACTATATGGGATATTATCTACATTTATCTATTATTATTAAAAGACAAATAAAGGATATTAATACTAATAATGGACCTAAAAGTACATAGTACTATTAATACTCTATTGGGCCATAGAATACGTATTATTCGTAACAGAAAACTTCCAAACTAAACTAAAATCCTTGTTTAGAGCTAAGATTTGAGAATCAGAAGTTCATCCGTCTTCTTTTTTTTCCCAATAGTTAAACAAGCATAAAGAAATCAATTCAAATCTGAAAGTCACCTCGCTTACTCTTCTTCGAATAGCAGCTTCAATACATTGGATGACCCTTTCTTTCTCTCCTTGTGTATCAAGCGTGCATCCATCCATATGTCGAATAAAATACTCCTAAAAGTACAACATCAACTAACTCCTTAGTTCACATTTCTCACTCCTAATTTAGTAAATTAATCCAAGTTCAAATATATTTCAGCTATGTCATTTCTTACAACTACATAAAAAAACACTAAAAACTACGTACCCCATTGCCCGGAGGCTCCACGCTATGCGTAGGTAAGGGAGAGAGATATTGTATACAGTCTTACCCTTGCATATGCAAAGAGACTATTTCCGGATTCGAACTCATGACCCACAAGTCAACCAGTCACCAAGACACACTTTACAACTACATGCTTCAAAAATTTTGTAACAATCAAGTTGAAGCAAATTTAGACATACATGGATTGAATAAACATACCAAATAGATAAAAGATGGATACACGGATCAAGATATTCCTATTGTCTATAAAACATTATTTTATTTCTTCAATAGACCATTTGAAGGAACAAATCCTCCAAAAGCAATTTCATGTTTTCATACAGAATTTTTTCTTAAGAAATCAGACAAATTTGTTACAGACAACCAGTTGCACCCTGGATATGTGAATCAGCAGACTCAATGAACAAGTCCTCTACATGATTCATAAATTAACATGAAGAATAAAATATCAATGAAATATACCTGCAATGCATAAGGGCCATCTGACGAGACTGTGGCATGGAAAACAACATATTGCATATCAGTAAGAGTGCAAACAATGTCAAACATGAGTTTTGCCCTATCTTTGCACTTCACACTGACCACTGAGTACCCTTTTTCCTCACAACGTTCTATTGTGATTTTTGGCCTTAAAGAGGGAGGACTATCAACGTCTCTTGCTACTGCATAACTTTCATAATCCCGATCAGCGAACAACATTTGGTGAAGCCGCCGATCCATATGGGTGGAACCCATGGAGAAACTAGTCCTAGCAACTTTCTCATCATCACATCCACGTAAGATGTTGTTGAGCTGCTCCTCCATAAGAGATAATCTGTTTGCTTCATCCACAGCTTGGTTTCTAGCATCATTGACATAAAGAACACAAGCGATTCGCCTGTTATGAGTCCAAACTTCTGCTGCAAAAACATTAAAATGGAGGTTGGCAAGAACAGCTGAAATCTCAGACAAGAGACCCGGGCGGTCTCTGCCAATTAGCTCAATGGCTGTATGATCACCAACAGAATGCACTCCAACGCGTTTGCTTGGCCAATTTTTCACCCCTTCTGTGCTCTGGCTCTTTGGTCCTAGAGCCTATTGTAAGAAAAACTGTTAAAAAGTATCTCTCAGTATTTGATATGCATTATTATACGGGTGCTATACTGCTATGCAGTCAAGGGAATGGTAGGGTGAGCTGGTAGTAAGGGCACCTGATCACTGGTTTCTTACTTTTTTCTACACTTATGAGTAATATCACTATGATGTACCTGATTTATAGTACTATCATAGTTTTGGATAGAGCGAAAAATAGGAACTCTCAATCATGCCTGGTTTCTTTGAGACAGATAAAGTTTATTCTTCAAAGTTCCTCCCTTATTGAGTATATTTGTATATATTCATTGAGTTGTGCTACTTCAAATTTTCACCAATAATTTTCAGTCTTTCACATTGTGGTTACATAGTTAACATATTTAATGAAAGAATATATTATATAAATATGTTAGAGAAAAAGCAGATGGTTAGATAGTTACCTTTTCAATGAAGTCGATGGTTTTGCTATCTGTTATCTTTTTTCCTTGCTGATCCGTTACATGAAATACTGTATTTCATTAGGTGAACAAGTTAGCTGCTTGAACATTTGATTCAGGTAAGGAGTGGTGTGGCACATGTGAGAGACTGAGCATGTATGTGTGCGAGTATGTTTTTGAAAGAGAGTAGATAATGTTTTTCTAAACCTCATGTCAAACTCATTTTCTTGACAATTTTGGATTAAGTGCAAGACATACAAGTGCACATTTGCTTTCCAAGAACTTAGGATGCAACGACAAAATTAAAATACAAAAACCAAACCTTTTTTCTCAGCAGGTGGAGTTGGCTAATCAGTAACCACTGATGCAAAGATACAAGAGAGGGAGGAAAACCACTTCATGCTCTCATGGATATATTCATATAGTCAAGAGAATAAATGACAGTAATAGAGAGAAACTTGACAACAGCCTAAGTTTTCTATAGTAATCCACATTTAATTAGGCCAATAACAAGCATGAACAGGACACAACATTGTAGTTATTAATGCATTTCAAGTAAAAGTTCAATTCAGTCTCAAACATACCATCCATAAACCAACCGCCATCAGAAGATATGTAAGCTTTGGTAATTATGAAGTCAAGGTCTGTCAAGATTTGCACAACTTCCAGCAGAATTCCAGGTTTGTTAACACTATCAACCTGTATTTTTTTTTTTTGGGGGGGGGGGGGGGGGGGGGGGGGTGGGCAATAAAATTCCATCAGTAGAGTATAGCGTTACGGTTGCATATTGCATTCACTTGTCTCCAAATAAATGATGCTTTCCAGAACTACGAAAAATGATATTCTGATGACAATGCTTTCAAGAACTACGAAAAATGATATTCTGATGACAATTGCACTTTTATTCATCACTGTAGGAATTGGATTCAAGCTTTCCCCAGCCCCTTCTCATCAATGGACTCCTGACGTATACGTATACGAAGGAGTGTGGGTATCCTTATGGTTCAAATCACTTACAAGGAATAAAGAAATCTTTTATCATAGTGGATTAAATTTAACAGTGTGTTTATCTGTTTAATCTTCAGTTTGAATTTTGTAACTACTTCTCTTCATGGACTTAAAAGTAGAACATAACGAAATATTTCAAAAAAAGGGTTTCTGCAAAATCCTAGGTGGATTGATCATGATCCTAAAGTCAAATAAAGTTTGAATGAAGTTTTGACTTTAGATTGAAGTCACTGAGGGCTAATGAAATCTCATTTGACCTATAAGTTTGAAAATCTAGGTTCCGAACTTTAAACACCACATAAGCTGGTCTTCTTAAGAAGCTCAATGGCCAAATCACAAACCACAACTTACAACCAAAGTCATAATTTATTATTTTGAGAAATTATACCTTGATCAGTGTACAATCATGGCAACTAGCATTGTCCATAGAGACCCTGCGAAGTGTAAACAGAATTCACCATCAACAAATCATTTCTTTCAACTTTCTAGAAAGTCCTACTATAAACCCCAATTCTACAAGGTGTTGATTATCTCTTTTTTATAACAAGGAGAAGTGAGGAATTAAAGCAGCATTTTTAAATTTATATATTGTTCCATTCTTGTTTAGTAAGGCTGATTAATGCAGTTAATTGACATTCAGGGGATTTTTCTTTTGGGTACATACATTTAGGAAAATGATTATGATTAGTGATCCCTTTCCCTTAGTTAAAAAGAGGCTATTCAATTTGATGGCCATTCAAAAACAAACTTGTAATTCCAGAGAATAAAATAGCAAACCTTGGAGGGTTCATTCTATTGCTGAAGTTCTCATACTCAGGATCAAAATATGGCCAACAAACTTTAGCCATTAAACCAACCTCTCCAATCAATGAGGTTCTTCGTTTTCCTGCATGAATGCAGATTAAAAAGCATGAATGCTTGGTAACATGGAAGAAGCATGCAGATAAAAAAAGTTAACCAACAAGAAAAAGGCTAATCATTTTAGGGATGGACAGCAGAGCGAAGGGACCAACAACAGTTTGACAGTTACTGGCATATATTTTTGGACTTAATAGTTTTTACATACGAGTATTCAGTGATTTAATAGTTTAATATCACAGCCATACTATACTTCAGTCCAGCAACCGTTAGTTAGTAATAACTATACAGTTTTTTACTTTGGTGCAGTGATAAGTAGCATTATTCAAGATAAATGTTCACATAGCAGTAACAATGTGTGTTATAGGAAAAATGGGTGGAATTCTGTTATTTCAAATATTTACATTATTTTTGTTTATGAGTCAGTAACAGAGATTCTAGTTTGGGTTAGGTGATTAGTAAGTTATGTTTTCTGTTTCTTTTGGTCAGAGATCTTTCAATATAATGGACAACATTGAAGCCCTGGTGCATATTCTTGACTCTTACATCAGACATTGTAAGGTGTCAAACATTGTAAGGGAGCAAGTGATCAGTACGATGCCAAAATGCTTCAGTCACTCACTATTTCAAGCATCCCTCCTTAGTCCTTAGTCCTTACTACAGAATCTACGATTCCGCATGCTCCTTCTCTTGACCTTTGAACATGATTTTAGGAATAAGGTAAATGCTTACTGTTCCATGTGCAATGGATTAGAAAAAGTTTGGAGAAGGAGATAAGAATAAAGGGTCAAGAAGAAGAATGCCTGGAGCATCACGGCATCACCAAAAAGATTTTGCTTTTTCTTTTGATGAGCACAGCCAAAAAAAGCATTTTACTTTACAAAGTTCATCATTAATTTTGTTATTTTCGATTAGTTTTCTCATCATATATTTTTTTTCAATCAATACAGTTTCGTTTCATTGAGAATCATTCCATTCCACCTACCTTCATTAATGCAAGAAAAAGAATAATATGTGTTGGAGGCAGAACCAAATGAGTAATAATTAAAAAAAAAAATAAAACCAAACAAAGTTTTATAATTTAGCTTACTCTTTAAAACAACCAAGCTCACTGTTAAAAAAGACACATAAAATTGGAATGTGTTACTTTGAGAAGGAGATTCAAACGAAACTAAAATTTAATTTGGCGAAGAGACATTCTCAAGCCAATTTATGTGATGACAGCCCGAAGGAATTGAGATCTGAAACTATGCCACGCCAGGGACTTGTAAAAAGGCAGAGACGCTTGGGTGAGTAAACACAATAGATTCTCGAGCCAAAAAAGCAAAAACCATTTGAATGTGCCATAAAGATTTGATTCCAATTCCAACCAGAATACTAATTTTTATTTCAATCATCACACTAGGCAAGTCCATGCCAAATTGCCATCACCGTATTATCTAAAATTATCTCAAAATCTATAAAGGTCCCCGCAATCCAACTTGACCATAACTCTTAACAAGCAACATCTTCTAAAATTGGAAAAAAAATATATTTAATTTCGAATTAAGAACATAATCCGTTAAGACATTTTTGTACACTTTTTTTCAAAGAAAAAAAAAAGATAAAGTATAACATAAAAAAACCCTAAAATTTGTGTATATTTTTTTTTCTTCTTTTAACTATGTCTTTGAGAGTATTGTACGTGGTGGGATATGAAAATTGGCTTCCCCAAGAAATAATTAGTTGGGACAGGGGCGAGTTTGGACAAAACCATGCAACTAAGTTACTACTTGGGCAATACCCGAGTGAGCGAACTACCTTCAAACATAGATAGAAACAATGCAAACCACATGGTGCTTAACGTTTCGATTATAAAAACTAAAGCAACATCCAAATTAAGCATAAAACGTCATAAGTACCACAATCTGAAACCTTTGGTTCATTGTTGAAAACTTTTTTAAATGTATTTCTTAAGTACTGTTAGTTAGTTCAGCTCTCAAATTAAAATTAGAGTTTCACCTTTATAATATGCATAATAAAGATTATAACCGTGTAAATTAAATATTAATATATACTAGCAGTACAATACTCTCAAAGATACATGTTTAATGAAATGTAATCATCTTATAAAATAATTTTATATTATCATTTTAATTATAAATAATTCTTTTATGTGATTTTAATGATAATTTTGTAAAAATCAATAAATTTATTATAAACTATTGATTGTAATTGAATAACAATATAAAATAATTTTTATTATATAAAATAATTTTATATTAACATTATCGATACATTGTTTTTTTATAAATAATTGGATGTAATTTTGTTTTAAAAAAAGGGCGCAGAATGAAGAACACAAACCACAAGCTCTCAAATCGATGTCCTGTATCCACTAATTCATTTTGGCATATTTTACTCGACGAACAGAACCTTAACAGGAACACACCCGAGTAACAGTATTCGTGGGCATGTAGTAGTGGCTTTCCAATGTAAGATGATGGACTAGGAACAGGAACAAAACGATGAGATTTTTTATTTTTTATTTTTTTTTCGACTTGACTTTGGAAATAGAATAACACTATTATATTGTCAACTGAAAACGGCGACGCACCGCAACTACAGCCGCCATATCTCTATCGAAATCTCAACCCGCATGTTTTTCGCCCCCACCGAAACAAAACATCCTTTTTTTATCTTTTCCAAAACACAATGATAAGAAAAATACAAAGAGGAGTCACTGAAATCAACGACTAATATGGATGAAAACTAGTCAAGAGGCTAATTAGAGGAAGAGAAATTATTCATTGTATGTTAAGTGTGTGAGTAGCTAATTCAACACAAACACTACTTCCTTAGATAACACAATTCACATGGAAGTTGGAGAAAGAAACACATACATATGCAAACATACCTTAATTTTTTCGAAGGGTGGGTTCTCCCAATATTCCAACACAAGACCAAAACCTTGCAGCTCCTGAATTGTCACATGAGGGACACCACAGCTCAGAGTGATGTGGGCGGAGTCACATAGATATATAGAAAGAGAGAATTAAAAATAGAGCACCTTAGGAGAAACCTTAGTGTTTCTCCTCTCTGCTTTCGACGTTGGAATACCACTCAATTCAAATCTGTCTCCTTTCTCTCTCTCTCTCTGTGCAAAATAATAACTCGAGCGAAGCAAATGGAAAGGCTTGGAAGTGGCGTGCCCAGAGGTGCTGGGAAGTGGAAACCCATTAAATATCACTAATAATAAATAATTACGTGAAAAGAAATATCCTATTAAAAAATTATCAATAAGATACTTTTGCTTCTACGTATGTTACGATGGTCGCGTATGAATTCAAGAGGGGATGAATTGAGTTTTATAAAATAATTAATAATTTAAAATCAAATTTAAAGTAATAATACAAAGATAAGAGATAAAGAAGACACAATCAATTTTAACGTGGAAAATTCAATTGGGTTAAAAATCATGACTTTTAAATTGGATAATCAATCAAATTGACAACTTTACTATAATAATAAGAGTTTCTAGTTTCCTAGTCTACTCTTAAAGTCGCACCTCCCAATTCACTAAGAACAGAATTATTATCCTAGTTTTCCAGTTGTGACCTCTTCCAAAGTCAAAAAGAATAATACAAATAATTTGGTTACCTTGATCTCCCAACACAAGTCTCTCAATGATGAGAACATAAACTTTTAAAGCTCTAGTACTATGTAGAATGGTATGCATACACTCTATTTATACTAATTTAAATATATGATTTTAACCAAATTTTGAATGCAATCCTAAAGATATTCTATCATATTATCCAATGCAATTTTAAAGATAATCTATTGTGTTTAAAAATATTCTATCTTATCTTTAAATACAATATTAACAAATATTCTTTCCTATTTTTGTTGAATGCAATCTTAACAAATATTTTATCTTATTATTCAATGCAATCTTAAATAAAATATCTTGGCAAGATCAATCTTTTAATCTCTTTACATAAAATCTAATAAAAAATAAATAGAAACAAATCTTCTTAATTTTATATTATCTTGGATGATATCAATCTTTAAAATTCTTCAAATAATCTTCTCAATTATATTAATTTTCATAAATCTAAAATATCAATAACTTTAAAATATCAAATAATCAAATAATTATCATCAATGTAATAAATTTGATAACGTGGTATTCATTGTTTGTTATCATCAAAACTTTATAAATTTTTTTATACATTAGGGGTTCAACATATTAATCATTAATAAAATCGACGATAAAAACTAACAAAAAAATCATTTTTATCTTAAAAATAATCAAACATGTGAATCAATTAATATAAAATTATTTTAATTTAATCTATAATTTCAAATTTATAGTTTCAATATGTAGTTTGTGTTAGACTGATCTTCCTAGTGTTTTGATGGTTTGGAGGATGCTTTTAAACCATCAAGAATCGAAACTTGCTTAAGATAAAAAAAAAATGTGATTGTATTAATTATGTCGTCCATAATAATCTTATTTGTTGCCTTGTATCAAAGAAACATTTTTCTCCTTAGGATTTTATTTGGTGCACTATAATGTACAAAATAAATATTTTTTACATAATTAAGTTCATTATAAATAATTTTAATATATAAATTATAATATGATTATTTTTTTAACAATAAATAATTTTAAAATATTTATTGACATTTAATTTAGAAATAGTGATAAAAGAATGGTAGTTTGAGATGATTAAGAAACTCTTTTTTTTTTTTATTAGTGACAAGGTTAGTGGATGAATGAAAAATAATAAATGATATCGAGAATGTCTAATTGAGAGAATGATGTATATTATTATATGAGAAGTATTAGTAATATACTATTTTTTATTGGTTAAATTTTTTAAAAATTATAAAATTATGAGTAAGACTCATTAAAAAAGAAGTAATATCTAAAAAGATTTGTAACTTCTTTATTTCAACCAATAATAGAAAGTGTGTTTAAAATAATATATTAAAAAGTGTGTTAACATTTCTCTTATTACTCAAAAAAACTTACTATACACAACAATTTATGATTAGATGAGTGTAAGAAACCTTTATATTATAGTTACATTCTAAATATATAAACTCAATAGTACTTCTTATGTACTTATATATAAGCAAAAAAGTGATATATATATATATATATATATGTTAGACTTAAATATAATTAAATTTAACTATTTTGTCATATTTAAAATTATCATTCCTAAAACATCATTCATTTAATTCTAATTATATTTTCAATTACTCTTTTTTTTATTCATGATAACAAGTTTCAATGAAGAATATTTTAAAATAACCTTATTTTTTTTACTTCAATTAATAAAATTAAATAATGTGAACTAACTTTCTTAATTAATGTGAAAATATTTATTTATTTTTATATATGAGTCTAGAGAGAATAATATAATATAAATAAAATTATATTACTATCACAAAATAGTTTTTGAATTTAAATGGAGGAAAAAAAGAGGGGCAGAGAAAGCTTTCCATTTATGATTATCTGATAGTTGGATCTTCCAAAATCACAAGAATTCTTCATACAATGTTAGTGTAGAAAATTTATATTGTCAATCAATAAAAAATCATCTTTGAGATAACTTTTAGAGAAAAAGGGTTAGTTTTAAAAATCATATTTGAAATAACTTATAGTTTGAATTAATTTAAGATAATTATTTTAAAAGTAAATATAAATTTATTATACAAAATTGGATGACAATATTTTATTTTATTTTAAAAAGTAAAGTACACTCTACTTCTTGATAAATATAATATTACAGTATCCTTCCCCTCATATAATATTTTTCTCTCCTAACATATATGAGTATTTGATATTATAATCTAATTTTAAATTTTTAATTACAGTTTTGTTAGTTTCTGTAAAAAAAAAAGTTATTACCAAATGTCCTTTACACTGCAGTCCCTAGAAAGATACAATTATTACACCACATTCCCTCTTGTGTTTCTTTTACAAGCCATTCCCTCTTGTGTTAAGATATACACTTCCCTCCCTTGACAAATGCAAATATATTACACTTTATTTTGTTCATAATTTTAAAAAAAAATTATGACTAAAATATCTTTTATACTCCACTACGTTAAGAAATTTAAATATTACACTTTCTTCTTTTTTTATTTTAAGATATACAATTTTTCCTTTAATAAATGATAACATGTCAGAATTATAATTTTTTTTTATCAACAACAAATTTGTGTCATTTTAAAACTGTTAGAAAAGTGTAAAAAAGAAAAAAAAAATATATATATATATATATATTAGGTGATCCTAAATATTACATCTCTATTCCGATTTTTATTTAGATCGGGAGATAGGGATTTTGCGCTCTTTCATTACTTGCGAAAGAATGAAAAGTTTGTGTAGTCAAAAGAGTGAGGAGGCGTTCGATCGGCTTAAAGAGTTTCTTTCAAGTCCCCCCCAACACGTTAGGGCTCCCTTTAATGCTATATCTTGTTAACTCTTTAACCTATTTCACTCTCATCAAACTTCTCACACCACTATGCATAAGCATAAACTTGAGGGAGCTTACTTGTCTGCATGTTTGGATTGAATGTAAGTTTCTCTAGAAAGACTTCTAGAAGAAGAAAATAAGGAGAAAAAAATTAAATAACTTTCACCATAAATTAAAATAAATTTTTCATTAATTCATTTATAGATGTCATCTCATCTTTTAGAGAAGTTGTATTGATGAACTTTTTAAAATTAACTAATGAAAAGTTTATTTTTACTTGTAGAAAAGTTAATTTCATTTTTTTCTTCTTATTTTCTTATTTTAAAAATACTTATAAAGAAACTTATATTAAACAGACCCCTAATACATAATCCTAACAAGTTTGTACATGTATTCAAGTATTTGATTTTCTTTTTTAAAATCAAAAGAATTAAATATGTGTTACTCAGATATCAATCGAAATTATAAACAAATAGTAATCTAAGACTGGCTTAATAATTTCTTGTTAAAACCACCACAACATTTAACAAAAGCAAAATCATCTTTCAGAAAGTCACCCTGCATGTAAAAACTTTTATATTACTTTAATAATTTTTGAAAGAAAATATAATAATTTTGCATTAACGGCAGTCACTTTTCATGTTTCTGACAGTCGCGTGAGAAAAGTATTTCCAAGGCGCGTTACGGTGTATAGCTGTACCAAGTCTTTTGGATGTTGTCGTATTCCTCGGATCGACGTAACATCCGGTAGACTACACTACAGTTATTCTGTGAAATGACCAGTAAACGACACTCCAGCGTCAAAGATAATAAATAAATAAAATGATAGAAATATATAAAAAAGCGTTATGTAAATAGTACTATATAATTTTATTATATGAATTAAATATAATATTTTAACGAAAAATACAAAGTGCTATCTGTGCTGTCTCCTTGATGTGATTTATTATGAATGAAATGGATCTGTCACTGACCTTAATATGAAAGCTGCTTTCTGCAAAACCTTAATCACGTGCAATTACCTTTCGTTTTCTTGCATAGTAGTTTGCAGAATTAAAAAATTGCATTCGCAATTTGCATACGGTATTTCTCTGCTCAACTTTAAAAATTAACGAAGATATGTGAAAATGCATCTTACATCACCTTAGTTACTTGCAATTTATTTTTGAAAAAAATAATAAAGAACTGAAAAAGATTCATGGTGTGTTTGATTGAGCGAGAGGAGGTGAGAAATAAAAAAGAATTGTCTAGATTTTATGTAGATCTCACAACTTCTATATTTTACTTCAATTAAAATAAATTCTTTTATTTTTATCATTTAAACCAAATACATTATTAATATAACTTATACAATCTAAGAATAGTGAATTTCTTTCTTCTTTATGGTCCTAAGGGTCTTTAGCCCGCCTAATTAAGACCCCTATAAAATCCTAATTCACACAATTCCACTTAATATGGGATTAGCACAAGCCCACGTTCATGCTACTTTAAAAAATAATTTTGTCCAAATATTTTTAATTTGGTCAACCTCAATTGGTATTATTTTTGGTTGACATTTGTTAGGTTTATTTTTGTCGACCTCAATTAAGATTATTTTCTCATCTAGGACTATTTTTGGTTGATCTTGTTTAGGTTTAAAATTGGTGACCTCAATCATGATTATTTTTTGCCGACTTTGATTAAGGTTAAATTTGGTTAACCTTAATCAGAATTATTTTTGAGCTTCTTTAGTTGGAGTTATTTTCAATCGATCTCAACTAGAACTACTTTTGATTGACCTCGATCAAAATTATTTTTAGTCAACCTCAACTAGAATATTTTCAATTGACCTTAGTTAGAGAAAATTTTGATCAATCTCAATGGACTAGACTATTTTTAATGTTGATGTTTTTAATTATATATGAATACTTTTTATTTGATACAATTATAATATAATTCTTACTGAATGCTATTTTAAAATTGAAAATTTTAAATTTCTTAACATATTTAATGAACTTTAAGTCATTAATATAATTAAGTTTTTAAATATATTTTTTAGGTCAAACTATACGTCTACATTTTTTTATAAACAGGTAAGCTGATGCAAGTTAGGATCATTCCATTGTTATACAAATTATATTACGTTAAATTTGGAATACATTAATGATGAGAAAAAAATTATGGTAAGGAGTGAAATAACAAATATTTATTTCCATTTTTTTATAATATTACCATAATTTGGTACGATAAAATCAATTCTCATATGTTGTTCAAACAGAGTTTTGTCTTTATTTTTTCACACAGAATAGCAAGTTTTTTTCTTTTTTACTGGATTCACAGCAAGTGATAAAAAGCAAATCTTAGAGAATCACTTAACTGATTTTATTACTTTAAAAACCACTTAAGAGACAAGAAAATATTTCAGTGACAAAATTGAAGGGTTTTTTTTATTTATTTAATACTAAGTTGACAATTTTCAGCTTTAAATTAAAAAGTAATTCTTCAACTTTTAACTTCTTATGAGTTATTTTTGTGAAACAAAACAATCCTGCATCGAATCAAGTTAAATTCAAGTTCATTAATTCATAGTCAGCCCATAAATACTCTTTGTAAAGGAGACCACAAAAGCAATGACAGTGGTTAGTGGACGACATAAAAAGAGGTTGACAAAGGAAAGGAATTGAAGGTGAAATATCTCACTTTCAACTTTCAAGAGCTCTAGTGGCTAACTCATGACGAACCCCACTCCTCTCTCTCTCTCTCTCCAACTTGACTGGCATTAATATTTGATGTTATTCAAGAAACATATTCACTACTTGTTCCAAATTTGTATAATGCATAAATAATTTATTTTTTTGATCACGTAAATAATTTTTCTTTCATCTACTACAACCGAATGAATTTTGCATGCATGTTCCAGTTAAGAATTGGATTGCGATTATTCCAATTTGTTTCAAAGTTCAAAAACTTATTCATCTTGAAGTAATAAGATTAACTTGATGGGTATATAAAGTAAGAAGAAGAAAAAAAGAGGTTGTGTGTTGAATTTTTCTGATTAATAAAACTAGCAACTAACATAATAAAAAAAATATTTACTCATCTTAATGTTCATTGATCTGATTAATTGACTGTTCTAAAATGAATATTTGAGATACACATAGCGCATTAATTGAACAAATTTAGTAAAGGCATCCGTTGTACAAGTTTCTTTCGAATGCTAAATTATACTAGTATATGACATGAGAAAATCAACATGTTTTGAAAATTCATACCGTATCTAAACCTATGGCTTCCTATAATCTCGCTACGTTATGTGCTTGCTCCTCATTCCCGGGAACACTTTCCATCCATTGGCTTAGCTAGTAATTTCATGCATGGTCGGGCCCAAACATTAATATCTGAGTAGATAAAGCGTAGGGAAGCATATTATTATTATTATTATTATTATTATTTAAAAAGTGTTGGATAATTTTCGTTTTTATCTAATAGATATCTTCTGTTTTTATTTGATAAGATATATTTTGTTTTATTTGATTAGCCAAATCAAATAATATCTTGATGCCAATCAAATAATATCTTGATGGCATAGGCCCAGCCCAATTCATACTATAAATAGATGAGTAGGGATACACAAAAAATACACAGAAATTTGAGAGCCTCAAGTGACAGTCTTGAGAGTTATATTTGAGCAAGCCATAGTGCTTGCATATTTGAGAGCTTAGAGTAAAACACTGTGAGCGTTTGAGTGACCACCATTGTTGGAGAGGTTGAGTGTACCACCACATTGGTGTGTGTTTGATTCATTGTAACCGTTCTCTGTTATAGTGGATTTTGATACTGGACTAGGTCCCGTGAGTTTTTCATTTTCTCACATTGAGTAAGATTTTCTCACATAAAACAAATTCTGATTGTCTCTCTCGCTCCTCCTTTGATTTCCGCTTCCGCAATTTGATTCAATTTGATATTTGAGGGTCTGAAATACCCAACAGTGGTATCAGAGCTCGGGTTCAACGGGTTCTGAAGGAGACGAGATGGAGACCAGCTGCATAACTTACGACGGAGATATGTTCAAGTTGACTGCAGATAACTTCAACTATTGGAGGTCGATGATGGAGAATCATCTCATCTGCAAGGATTTATATGATCCCATAGTCTTGAAGGAGAAGCCGACTAGCAAGTTGGACAGGGACAGGGACTGGGAGATTCTGAGTCATAAAGCGGTGGCCACGATCAGGAAATACATTGACAAAAACCTCTTTGAGCACGTGTCCGAGTTCACGAACGCGTACGGATTGTGGAACAAATTGGAGTTCATGATTCAGAAAAAGACTCCCAGGAACAAAGCACACTTGGTCCGTCGCCTTGTGAAGCTTGAATACAAGGACGACATGAGTATGATCGAGCACCTCAACACCTACAAAGGTATTGTGAATCAACTGTCCAAAGCCAACATGAAGATTGATGACGAGATGCAGACTTTGTTGTTGCTGAGTTCGTTACTGGAAAGTTGGGATACTTTGGTGGTGACTTTGAGCAACTCGGTTCCAGAAGGAAAATTGATGATGGATGCCGTGACAGACAGTCTCCTGAATGAAGAAGCCAGGAGAAGAGAACGAGGTGTATCTAGCACGTTTGAGGCTAACGTTGCTGAGAACAGAGGAAAGACCGACTCCCGGGGTCATGGCAAGAGCCGAGATCGAGGTGGAAGAGATAAGTCCAGAGGCCGGTCAAGGCCAAAGCATGACTTGAAGTGCTTCTATTGCGGGAAGGTAGGACACAAGAAGACGGACTGCAGGATTCTGCAGAATGATGAACAGAACGGCTGTGTGAAGCTGGATCAAATTGTTCCCAGAAGAAGAAGTGACCAGAGCACCACGGCGGTGGCTGCCAACCCGAATGTCGAGATATTCCTCCTCAGTGAGGAAATGTTGAACATAGCCCATGATGACTGCACCTGGATTGTTGACTCCGGTGCCTCGTTCCACGTCACCCCACATGAGAGATTCTTCTCTGTCTACAGGAAGGGAGATTATGGTGTCGTGAAGATGGGAAATCAGGTGACCAGCAAGATTGTTGGTGTTGGTGATGTAACTTTGACCACAGACACAGGGTGCCAGGTTACACTGAAGGATGTGAGGCATGTACCTGACATGCGTTTGAATTTGATCTCGGTTGGAAAACTAGATGATGTCGGGTCAGTAAATTACTTTGGAGAAAGCAGATGGAAGCTGACCAAGGGAAGCTTAGTCGTGGCCAGAGGAAAGAAAGAAGGTTCCTTATATGTCATGCAAGGAAAGACCAGTGACGGAGAAGCCAATTCTGTCCGAGATGGATCAAGCTTGGAGCTGTGGCACAAGCGCCTCGGCCACATGAGCGAGAAAGGACTCCAGATTTTGGAGAAGAAAGAGCTATTGACAGGGTTGAAGGGTCAAATGCTGGAGAGTTGTTCGCACTGCCTAGCTGGAAAGCAGCACCGAGTTTCGTTTGTGAGACCGGATCAACCAAGACGACGAAGGAAGATTCTAGACCTCGTCCATACTGACGTTTGCTCCATGTCGGAGAGATCGCTTGGAGGAGCTCAGTATTTTGTCTCTTTCATTGATGACCACTCCCGCAAAGTGTGGGTTTATCTTTTGAAGACAAAAGACCAGGTTCTCCAATCATTCAAGGAATTCCACGCCATGGTGGAAAGGGAGACTGGCA
>PYAF01003999.1:771278-842155 GCA_007407185.1 Glycine tomentella | reverse complement strand
CTTGGAGCGTGGCACTCCAGAACTTCCATATTTGGCTTGGCTCGAGCGATTTCCTGCTTAGAAAACGGATCAAATTAACACAACATTGAAAGGAATGGAATCATCAACAATTATCATGATTATGTGCAATTCTAAGCTATTTATCAATGCTTTTGGGCTTTTAGAAGCTTGGAAAGGACCATATGCTGGATGCATATCACTGATGCAGATCAACATTTGATAGAACAAGTAAAACAAGGTAGCACAATAACACTTACTAGGGTGAGACACCTTATGCAAGATACATAGCACAAGCAACTTGTCACCAGAAGAGAGAAAGACACGCCTGGCCCGAACATGATCAACAACGAGTTTGATCTCGTGTTCAGTGCGCTCCCTAGTGGCATCACATGCAACCACTACGTAAGATGCAGAAGCTGGAGGGCTATCCATACTCATACTCGAATATTAATTATTCTATGCTCCAAGCAGCGCTATGATGATGATGTTAAACCTTGAACAAACGTTGACATGAAATGGGGTTATACAGAAATGCACATAATAACGTGAAAAGTGTTGCAATGAAGAGTGAGAAACGATGGTCCAATGAGTCAAGGACAGAAGCATGCACTTCCCTTGTCTAGTCCAAAACAGCAACATTAGTCTTCTTTCTCTCAATGTGAGGGTTGGGACAATACCGAGATAATATTCTTGAGGATATTCCTAGAGAGAACATCAATAGAAGGACACTATGCAGCCTTGGAAAGTGCCAACAGGGGAAGAGTAGGAGGAGCTTGAAGACAGCTTTTTTTGGTTACTATTTGCTCGGACATGCTTTTTCAAGATTCTAGATTCTCTTCTTTCTTCACTGGTAAATTATTATTTGAATCTGTCATTTCTCAGCTTTATTTAAACTGTGCTATATTCCCTTACCCCTTCTTAGCGTTGACCCACTCAATAATCATTCCTGTCAGAAAAACAACAAACTTGAAGGAGTATCAAACAAACAAAGATTATTAGCTTTATCCGTTTGAGCAATATTCTGCAATGATAGGCCCTGATACAATAATTGCATTTTTATATTTATAGGCAATACAAACTATGGAGCACTATTTTGTGCATCTTCAAAGGCCAGGGTGCCTAAATTGAGCACATAGATACTTGTATTATTCTTGGAGTTTAATTTCTATACTCATCATTTATATATTTTTTATTACAATTGTGTTTGTGAAATTGTGCCGGCGTTTACCCCTCAGATGCACAACACCACCCTTCATTCTAAAAGTGAAATTGGATCCCTTACCATTTTAAATAGTATTTGAAATCACCTAATACACTTGTCGAGGTTCCATTTGAAAAACAAATACATCGCATTGTATAGCCAATCTTTTTTATGGAACCAAAATGACTAATCTGTGTGTGTACAGTGTACTACCTAAGTTTATCAGCTTCTTGATGAATGATAAGTTTATCTTCAATGGCAATCGAATGTGCATTTTTTATTGATCTGTAAACTTATCTTGTTTCAAGTGTTTTCGTTTCAAACTTGATTCCAAGGGCTCAATGTTATATTGAAATGTTACTTTTAGGTAAGGTTATTGTGGAACTAATTTAATGGAGAATATCATTGGAAGCATCAAAATAAAAGATAAGAACAGGGCATCCAATCGCTTCATTTTATATTTTGACTGTTAGATGTAATACAATTCCTTTTTTGAATTGGGAATATCTACAAAGGAACATCAGAAGGGTAGTCTTTGGGATGCTTCTCGATGTTTTTTCTAAGTAGTCTCTCTTGCTCCTTAAGGTTTGATGGCAATTGGTCATAGACATCATTAAACAAGTCCTCAAGTGGAGGTTTTTGTGCTTTCTCTGCCACCTGAATCGCATGCATTAACTGTAGAAAAGAACATAAATCCGAAAACAAAATGTCATAACAACTGAACAAGTTGGTGTGTCGTGTGTACAAAGGTGGATTGCAAAATAAAATTTACCTGCTTCCTAACACTGCTTCTAAGCTCCAATTCATCCTTGTCACTCCACCAATCATTCCTTTCTACCCATCTTTTGAATCGATTCACAGGATTCCTTGCCATCTTCCAATATTCAATCTCATTGGTTCCCCGGTACTTAGTTGAATCATCAGATGTAGAGTGATGTCCTACTCTATAAGTGAGAGCCTGAAAGTTACATAACAATTAGCATAAGATTGCTGAACACTAAAATGATGTGGTATCAAACAATAATCATCTTAGCATGAAGGGAGCTCAATGTACCTCAATTAAAACTGGCCTTTTTTCTCTTATAGCGATTTCTCTAGCAGTGTGAACTGCACTATAAACAGCAAGAGCATCATTTCCATCTACTCTGATACCCCAGATGCCATAAGCTTTACCTTTAACTACAATACCATCACCTAACCAAACAGGAAAAAATTAACATGTTTTCAATGCTTCTGATAGACTTGAACTTTATATATTTGATCAAATAAAGAGTACACTAGATGAACTTCTCAATAAATATTTATAGAAGAAAAAAATAATAAGGTAAAATGAATTAAGTTTCTTTGTAAGTTATATAACTTAAACTTACAAGCTAATTTTAACTCATAAGTACTTATTGAGATATTTATCCAAATAAGGTCTGAAGCTTAATCAGATATCGAAACGGGTATGGAGGGAGTAAAATAATTTTTAAGAAAAAGAGTGTGACAAAAAACAATGAAATGAAAGAGTACTTCGAAATTGGTCTTCTACAGGTGTACTGATGGCCCATCCATTATTACGACAGATAAAAACAACAGGGGCCTCCATGACTGCTGCAAAATTCATAGCAGCATGAAAATCTCCCTGCAATGTTTGATGTTGTCAGATAATAGCAATCAGTATGGTGGTGTTCCATTTTATACTAGTTAAAGAGAGATAGTTTATCACCGCTAACCTCACTGGTAGCACCATCCCCACAAAAAGTGACTGCACATGCACTTTTCCCATCCATTTTAAGGGAATAAGCAGCCCCCACAGCTTGAGGAAGTTGTGTTCTGAATTTATTGCCAAACAACATTAACTTGATCAGAGAGCAAGTCACCAATTAACAATTTAATTATTAATTGCAATGATTGAAACATGTTCTAGACTCTGGTGAGTATGTCTTACGCAATGGGGGATGACACTGTGAAGTAATTGTGCTTGTTAGAACCATAATGTATAGGCATCTGCCTGCCTTTTCCAAAATCATGTGTGTTTCCATAGCACTGATGAACAAATTGCTGCAGTGTAAAACCACGCCACAATAGAACTCCAGGCTCTCGGTACTGCCAGTGAAAACATGATGATGCACATTCTCATTATCAACAAACATGTATCAGCTGGAGATAGATTTGTTCATTTGTGGATGCTAACAACTAAATTATTACATGCTCCGTTTCCACATGACACATAATTGATAAATTGTAAAACTGGGTTAAGTGTCATAAAAATCAGTCAGAACTCAGAACCATAGACATGTGACAGTTTTAAATTATATAATAATTTCTCCCTAGTGACATGTTCTTTGTAGCACATTTCCTATTAATGAAAATTACATGATCATAAGTTGAGCTCAGTAAATGAGAAGAAAGACTCTCAAAATTGTAAATTTCAATAAAATTCAACTAGTGTGTTTAAAATGGAAATGGTTTCAGTGACTTTGTAGTAACTTTTCCTTATTTTTTAATTAAGTTGTTGGGGACATATTTAAGTTGCGATCCACTTATATAAGAATAAGAAAAAGTCACCCGACCGTGCCAGCTTGAAAAAGTGTTTTGGAGAATATATTGCTACATTATTTTTCTTTTCATTTTGTTCACTTATTTATTAGTGAAGAAAAAGTTAGGCTACTTGAATCTGAAATACTTTGGACTTCCAGTTTTCCTGTTTTCTCATTAGAGATCCATAATAATAATAATAAGAAGAAGAAGAAGAATAAGAATAAGAGTTGAACATGCATGACCCGGCGTTATTGTAGGCAAACCTGAGGAAATATGATGTCATCAGGAGAAAGTGCAGCAGCAGATGCAATGTTAACTGCTTCTTCCCCCATTTGGGTGACGTAGAAGGAAATTCTACCTTGCCTCTGCACTTCATAGAATATGCAGTCCATAATTTGAAGAGTGACCATGTCAGAATACATCTTCACACCCATTTCCTTGCTAACCTGTTCAATTATCCTCCACACATTATTCAACAATGCAAATGCCAAGCCAATGATAAGTAATAAACTAATAAAGTCCCCATGTGATGTGTTTCATGCATTATATTGCCAAAAATTATTCTAAATTCTTGCATAAAATCTTTCTACTAATCTTTCTTACTTGTAAAATAAAATTATTAAATAACTTTATGTTCTAAAAATGAATTCAATGACTGATAATGTAAAATAGTTATTGTAAAAGTCAACCAACTTATCATAATTAGATGATTATATATGTAATTTTTTTATAAATTGTCACTTTGTAGTACTTTTTATCTCTTTTAGAGTATTATACACCATATACAATATTTTTAAAGTATTGTAGAAAAATATAATATTAATACACTACTCTATCACAGTGCTAAAGTCAAATTTTGGTTACTGACATAGCTGAACTGAGATACCTGTACATAGTTGCTGTATTTAACGATCTCACCATTGTCATCAAGAACACGATAACAGGGCACCCTTTTCTGAGGAGACTCGGAAATGAATCTCATTTCAGAAGTAAATCCAACTTTCCCTCCAGGAAAATCAATGACCTGACACTGTGAGAAGCATAATTAAATAATTAATCTCGGGGAATAAGGCAACAACAACATTGGAATATTTTAGTTTCTGAAACAAGTACCCGCTGTATATTCATCATTAAGATTCAGTGGGTTAAGATTATGGAATATTTTAAATTAAGTTAATAGATAAGTATCACTATTTTTGGAAATGAAAAATCGAAAAATACAAAACATCCATATTATCGGAGATGTCACATTGCGGGTCTAAGTCAAATACACATCGCATATAGATAGGTATACCTCAAACTAGCACGTTGCTAATTCAACCCTAGTTTTTTAGTAAGGTATTCCTATTTAGTTAGGTACACTTCAAACTATTCCGACCATTCACAATTTTTTTACTTATTTATATAAATTTTTAAAAATTATTTTTTATATAAATAATCAAATAAATAAATATTCACTAATAATTGACGTTTAAATAAATTGAAGAAAAATAAACTTAAAAATTTCGATAGTTTAGTTTGTCAATTTGCAAGGTTTTAGATCACTCCTACTTATCGCCAGCCAGGCTGCATCCGGTCAAAAGAGGTCAGGCCAAAATAATTTAAAACTCTAATTTAGTCTTTTTATTAATTAATTTGAAATATTAAAGAATTAATTTAAATTTAAAAAAAATAAGTGATTTGTGAATGGATAATACCTTGGAGTAGGTATTATCACGTGTACCTTTCAATATAATACTTAACTTTAAGACTAAATTTAATTTTTATCACGTGTTATGTTTTGATTAAAATAATGCGTTGCTTTCAAAATTTACAGAAGGAAAATGGCAGTGGAATGATATATTAATTAATTAATGGGGGTTTATATTTCTTTTTTAGTTGAATAAGGAAAGGAAAGATGTAACAAAAAATTTCACTCTAATTTATAATGTAAAATAAATTTCATACTAACTATAAAAAATTATATTATGATTGATTAGACAAAAAAAGTGAGTGGGGAAAAATTAAAAAACTAAATTGAATAAAAGTAATGTTTTTTATTTATAAAATAATTTTATATCTTTAACAAATAAAAGAAAATATATCGTTACTTTTATTTTCTTTTCATTATCCAAACGTGCTTCCTCTCGTCCTCACTCCTCAGTCATGATCACGCCAATAATGTTTTTAATTTACAATTTTTGTAAAACTTGAAAAAATTTCCACCCTAGGTTCCAAAAGAATTGATTTACCCGTGAAATCAACATTAATAAGTGAAATCAACATCAACATAAACTCATTACTCATGTCCTTGCTTGCAGTTACTATGGACTGGGTAGACAAGAAATCAAATCAAGATTTTAAGGAGAAAAAAATATAAACAACTTGTGATCACACATCTGTATTTCATAATTAGTCGTTCAATATTTTGGAACATATAGTTTTCACTTCTCCCTTATCTCACGTTTATTTTCCTTGTAGTTCTTTCCTTCGAGATTTAGGCCAGCTGAATAACAAAAAAAAAAAAAAAGAGTTTAACTCAAACTTAAAGGCTACAAACTTTAATTCAACTAAGATGACTTTTCTTTCGTAGGTTTGGAACGAAAATACAGTAATTAAGTATTTCATCTCTAAATAATGATTTGTTATTTAACATGTTATTTTAAATTTTTTAAGAGCATTTTTATAAATAATTTATTAAATGATATGTCTGTTTATTTTTTAAAACTTTTTATTTAGTTTTTCTAAATATTATCGATTTTTTTATTGGATCTCTACTAATATGAAAAATTTATCCTTTGTTCTCTTATGGGAGACAGGAAGCTCGTAAGGATCAAATCAGAAATTCACGATATTTAAAAAGATTAAATAAAATAATTAAAAAACATATAAAAATGTTTTTCTAAGAGTGTCATTTGAAGTAAAAAAAAAATCGCGAATTATTATTAAGGAACTTAAAATTTCATTAAGCCCCTCAAATAAATAACGAAGGAAATTAAAAGAACTGATCCATCAATTTAAAGGTCTCACAGACTCTTAAACAATTTCTGATGATAACATGTTAATTAAAGTCTATTTTAATTAACGCCACCGACTGAATTGGGTCTAGTAGAATAGATTTATCCTACAACATTAACATAGTGAATCACGGTTTATATTTCCACTTAAAGTGAAGTGCATTAAACCGTGTCTTAAGATAGAATTGTCTATAGAAAAAACTATTAGTTTCACTAATAGTAATTACGTACCTGATTAGGGTCATCCTCGGTGACATCTTGCTCCAATTCCAATTGTGCCTCAGCTTTGGTTGATTCATGACGCGAGAAGCGGAAAAGGGTAGGTGACGAGTTCTTACCCGGTAATGCATCACGGAACCTAAATAGCTCAGTTGATCGGAAAGAGGAACAAGAGGTATTATAGTTAAGAAATGGTCCTAACAAGAGGGACAAGTACTTCTTGTGAAGGTGGTTTTGTTGATGAATTAAGATCCTACTAGACCTTCCCAATAACCAGGATGCCATATTCTTCTGGATAAACAAAAAAAGTTCACAAAGGAAGGGGATAGAACTAGAAGCTAGATAGCTACAAGCAAACGGAAGCTTGATTGGTAAAATGGACTAAAGAAGGAAAGAGTTATAATGGAAGGAGGGATTAGATGTCCAAGTTCCACTCACCACACCACACGTACTTATTGTCTTAATTACTTGTCTTTCGTGGGGGGATTGGCATGGGCATGAGATGAAGGTGGCTAAAAGTTTTAAATAAAAACCTTTGAAGATGTTATCCTTGTCGTGGGACCACGTAGGATTCTAGATTGTTGTTATCTTCAAAGTTATTATTTCGGAGGAAAAGCTAAATAATTGATTGGCACATTTTTTTCTAATATTTTATTATTATTGGATAAATTTTTAATTTTTATATAGTTAAAATAATGTGAATTTTCTATGAATGGACGAGACTAACATGGGATAAAGAATGGAATTAGGACAAGTAAGGTTGGCGTTGGCCTAACATCATAATTTAATATTTTTTTTTTCTTTTTAGCTTTCTAAAATGCCAAATTATTCTCTTAAAAGAATGCCAAATTATTTATTATATTATCGTTTAGTTTTAAATTTACTTTCATCATTGTATACTTTTGATCCCTTAAAAAAATTATTGCAAATTTGATCCACTATATTTTTAAAATTTAGCAATTTTAGTCTTTACAAATAAGTTTATTGTCTTTTTTTTTTTTAACAAAAATGATTGATATAACATCAAAGTGATGATGTCACTATACACTAACATGAGTATTCAACACATATACTTATATGACATTTGGTGATACAAATTATGGTTCCTATATTGTCACATGAACACATTATAAGTGTCATATAATTAATGTATCATCATCACTTAGATGTTAACAATTTATGTTAAAAAGTTTGCCACCAAACTAATGGTGGACCTAAATTACTAAATTTTAAAAATGTCAAAGACCAACTATGCAATAAATATTTTTAAAGGATCAAAATTGTACGATCATAAAATTATAGGAATCAAAAGTTAATTTAAGTTTATCATTTTATAACTTTTTTAGACTACTCATGAATTGTGACTAGAGTCGTTCTAAAAAAATAGATTTTTTTTTTACATTTGTTCTAACCAATATAGAAAATGGACATTTTTTATATTAATCCTTGCTACAATTGACTTCATAAAAGGTGACTTACTAGATTAATTATGGTCACAACAAAAGTAAAAATTCATTTTTTAAAAAATTATTAGAACACATGAAACTTTCTTAATAAATAAACATCGAATGCTGAGATCAAATGGTACAAGGTGTTCTAACTTGACCATTAGTTTCGAATTCAAGTCTCAATATGAAATTATGTTAAATATTCAAAAAGGAATTTTAACACCTATAGTAATCTTATCCAACTTAAGATTAATATTTTCTCAAGGATACTTATAGTATTTACAAAAAGAGTTTAACCAATGGAAACTTGTTTCTATCAGAAGTATTTTTTAAGTAAAAAAAAAAAAAAAAAAAGGACATGAATTATAGGGCGTGAACGTAGCAAAAATAGGGGTTGGAAATAGTGGTGGAAATAGTCAAACGGGTCAGCCTGACCGAGATGGCCCAATAACTAAACAAAAACAAGAAAAGAAAAAAAAATGAAAACTTTCCGAGTTTTCTTTGTCATTCGGAACAAAACCTAGAACTGTCCCTGGTAATTTCCGGCGACGCGGGAGAAACACCCGAAGTGACGAAAGAGCGCCATGGAAGTAGCGAAAGACCCTAACTCACAGCCGGATTCAGATTCCGAACTGGAACTCTACACCATCCCAAGCTCTTCAAGTAAGCAAGCATTCTCTGAACCCTAATTTAGTTTGAACGAATCTAAGCGGCGTCGTTTTTGGCAGGATGGTTCACGTGGGAAGAAATTCACGAAACGGAGAGAGCAGCATTCAAGGAATACTTCGACGGAAGCTCGATATCGCGAAGCCCGAAGATATACAAAGAGTACCGAGACTTCATCATCAACAAGTTCAGAGAAGAGCCCTCCAGAAAGCTCACATTCACCGAGGTGCGAAAGTCGCTCGTGGGCGACGTCACGTTCCTTCACAAGGTCTTCCTCTTCTTGGAGCATTGGGGCTTGATCAACTACGGCACCGCCCCACCTTCTTCCGGTGCGGACGCAGAGGATGTGGAGGAGGAGCATTGCAAGGTTCGGTTCGAAGAAGGCGCCCCCAGTGGGATTCGAGTCGCGGCGACGCCGAATTCGTTGAAGCCTATGCTGCTGCCTCGCAATGGGAAGAGTGGCGGCAATGCGAGTGGGGTTTCTCTCCAATTGCCGCCGCTGGCCTCGTACTCTGATGTTTATGGTGATTTGATTAGGCAGAAAGAGGGGAACTGTGGGCTCTGCGGTCACAAATGTGGTTCTGGACATTACCGATGTACACAGGTTATTATTATTTTTTTTTCATTACTTGGCATGTGTAATAGGGGTTGGAAGGGGGATAAAGATGATGAACTTAATGCTCATAGAAGTGAATATGGGAGGGATTTTGAGGATTGCAGGATAATTCTTTATTTCACTTACTCTGAATCGAGGAAAATTTTTTTCTGCCTCGTATATATTTGTAAACCATTTTCACTCTTATTATTTCCTCCTAATTAGAATTTGAAAGAGTTTCTAAGAGAAAGGAAATTGAGAGAGAATCTGAGAACAGAAAGTGGAGTTTTGTTTTAATCATTACTCAAATGAAAAAAGGTTACAGGTAGAGCTTATGTAGGCTCTTAGGACAGTAGTAACTAACTGTTAACTAAGAGCTAACAGTTTAACAGAATGTCTAACTTACTAATACCAGTTGAATAACTGGTTATTTACATATATTTCCTAACACAATTAGTAAAGCTATATCTTTGACATTATTTTGCAACACATATATATTATATTCATCTGCTAAAAAATGGAGTTGATTGATTGATTGATTGATTTCATTTAACGCCCCTATGGTCACAGAATATGTTTTAAGTTAAATTTATATTGGTGATTTATCTCCTTTTTTTCTGCCTCTTGAGAGTAAGTTTTATCATATCTCATGACATTGATCTTTCTATCTGGTGTTTTGCTGGTATTTCTGAACTAGTATCATTGTTAGTTATTCTATTTTTATGTATCATGGCAGGATGATTTTATTATTTGTGCAAATTGTTTCAAAAGTGGGAATTATGGGGAGAAAAGGTCCGCAGAGGATTTTGTATTGACTGAGTCAAGTGAAAATAGTGGCAAACACGACACTGTCTGGACTGAGGCTGAAACTCTTCTCCTTTTAGAATCTGTTTTGAAGCATGGGGATGATTGGGAGCTTGTTGCTCAAAGTGTTCAAACCAAGACCAAACTTGATTGTATCTCAAAACTCATTGAGCTGCCCTTTGGGGAGCTCATGTTGGGCCCTGCTCACAAAAATGTTAACATTAACGGTGCTAATGGCATCGTGAACAATGCCAAACAAGTTCAATCATCTTCATCTGACAACCAAGAAATTTCAAAGACAAAGGACCAGACTCCTGAGCTTACAAATGAAAATGAGCAGAACGGAGATGCTGTGAAGGAAAGTCCTTCAAAAAGACAGCGTGTTGCTGCCCTTTCAGATTCCAGCAGTTCGCTAATGAATCAGGTAAGAGATAATCTTGAATTTTATTTCCTTTGTTATGATTATAAGTTATAATTTTTCAAATCTGGCTGCATTTCCCTTTTTGTTGACATTCTGTAGAGTTATCTTAGGTATAACGTATCTATTTTCACTGAAAGGCTCATGCCTGTGCACACTGTGCAGATGCTTCTTTGGCTGTTACATCTCTAGTATATATTGATTGAGCAGGGAAAATAACACAAAAGAACATATGAATATTGATGTCATTTGGACCTCATTCATAATGATATCTACATTTTGGTTGGTTTTTTGTCTTTTTTTTTGGAAATTAAGATGTGTGTGAATCAGTTATTTGCTTTCACGTCCTTCGGTATGACCAAGGGTTATGGTGTTTTGAACTAGGTGGGACTGATCTCTAATGTGGTTGACCCTCATATCACAGCTGCTGCAGCTGATGCAGCTGTTTCAGCTCTTTGTGATGAGGATTTGTGTCCAAGGGAGATATTTGATGCTGAAGAGGATTATTCAACAAGGTTATCCCTAAACCTATTGTTTTCATTAATCAGATTTTGCTGGATAGTAACTTAATCTTAAATTGAGGCTTCACTTTATACGGTTCTGATACTTGTTATTATCTGTGACAGTGCTCTTGAGGGTGAAGAAGGTTTAGAGATGGAGAGGTCCTCTCTATCAGGTATTTTCTATTGTATGTGTACATTAAGATGATATTCTTTTTGACAAATCCTATAACTTTTAAGTAAATTTGCATCCCCCAAAACTTGTCTAGTTTCGTAGATACATGAAGAAAAAATTATTGGCTCCTTCAAATGCAAGTTATATAAATAACGATGATGATGGTGATACTTGTCCATCATTTTTCTTCATAACTTATGCTGTTTGCATGTTACATTTCTTAATACTTATAATACTAGTTTAATTTGTCAGTAAACTTAGGTTGTTTAATTAGGTGGACATTATTAAATTAGGGAACCATCTTATGGACGGCAATGATTACTCAGTGGTGAGTTCCTGTTCCTTGTTAGATGAATGTTTGACCCGGTACCCTGTGATGGTGCATTTTAGGGATTTTTATGGGATTGAGCTCCTACAAGTTACGTTCCTCAATTAGCTAAGCCAAAACCAAGGCTTTTTGCAAGTGTATCTGCATAGGCCAAAGGCAACAAAAACTGGTTAGAAAGCAACGAGTTGGTAAGGAGTATTATCACTATTATGTGATGTTGAGAGTTAGTTAGAGGATAGAGAAGGTGAATCTGATGTAAAAGGGAAAGAGTGAGTTATGTGGGATTTTGATGCTTTTTTTGTTTTTCTTCACTAAGCCTGAGCTATGAGAGATAGCTTGGGAGCATTATGCTCTCTTTTTTTATCTCTTTCCAGTTTTTTTAAATATCAAAATTGTCTCCCTATTTCCAGATAGGAATCACTTCCTATTTGATTTTTTGAGCAATCCATTTTAGGAAAGGATTGCTTACTTAAAATGAACTATAAAACTTGAGGATGAAGTGGAAAACTATTGAGATAAAGGGAATAGGTAAAAGGACTGCACTAACAAATATATATTTGGGTATCGTTTGTTAATATATATTTGTGGATAAACATTGTGTATGGAGTATTGCTGCATGTCACCTTTAATCTGAGCTTGCCCTTGCAGAAATACCTTCGACACTGCGTGTAAGAGCTGCCACTGCAACTGCTCTTGGAGCTGCTGCTGCACGAGCAAAGTTGTTGGCAGATCAGGAAGACAGAGAGATTGAACATTTAGTAGCAACTATAATTGAAGCACAGGTTCCTAGTTCATGATTTTTAACATCTTCAACTCCTAGCTCTGGCCGAATTACTCTGGTTCAGGTATCCATTTGGGGATTAACTATTTTTTCTTTGCTTATTTGTTAACTAGATTGAGAAAATGCTACGCAAGGTTAAACATTTTGACAATCTGGAGCTGTTGATGGAAAAGGAACACGCTGAAATGGAAAATCTAAAAGATTCTATCTTGACTGAACGGATCGATGTGTTGCGGAGAACATTTAGATCTGGAGTCACTAGATGGAAGGATTATTCTTATGCAAAATCTTAGACCAGTTTGTATGCATGTGTATAGTAAGGTTACTGTTCACTATCATTTTACATCAGGGCCAATGAAGTACTGTAACATTTATTATTTATTATAACCATATAATCCAGTGAGCAGCTAACGGCTTTTAGAAGGTTATATCTTAGATACTATCTAAACCTTTTTGGGTAGCTATTGCTGTTGGATACTTCTAATGTTAGCTTTTGAATGGATTCTATAAATTCATGTAACTTGTAATGTATTAAATTGTACAAAATTCAATTTCTTTCATTTATAAAGTTCCTTGTCCAGATAATTACACTGCATCATCGAAAAGGCCCAGGTGCAGAAGAGAGATCTATCTTGTTCCAAATTCATCGTTTGAATTTATATATTTGTAAAATTATCAAATAATTTATATTTATTTTTAAAATATTTAATTAAAGATAATGTTTAAATAAACATTTGAGTACATAATTAAGTTGTATAACAGTTTATAGATGAAATATTTGATATTTTCATTGTTTTATAATATTTATTGCATATCTAATTATTTATTTTATATTTTCTTCAAAGAAAGATAAAAGTAAGCCTAAAACTGAAAATGGATTTAGTATAAATCATTTTAAATTGCATTGAATCGGATTTAAATTTTAAATAAAATTGATTGAATGATGAATCAAGAAATTCATGATTGAATCAAATAGTTTTTTTTTTTCTTTAAAACTAGTATGTTATTCCTATCAGAAAATGTGGACCTGTTTGTTTTTTTTTTTAAAAAAAAAACTATTTTTTTGTCTCTAAAATCAAAAGAAAAAGATTGCTTGACAATGAGTTTTGTCATTTGTGTGAAGTTATTTTTAAAAAACATTATCTGTGTTTTTGTTTTTAGAACACTTTAGCTGGAAGGGTGAGAGATAACCCTGTCTTGTGAGAGCTGGTGGTTTGAGTGGGCCCCTCTCATGTCCTCATCCACGTGGGCATCTAAGTCGATCGAGGAGCTCTGAGGAAAGGAAGCACTGAAACAGGAATACCATCTTGACCCGGCATCTATTGACAATGTTGAGTTGCAAATTATGTGGACTTTTGTTTTTGTGTAAAATTTGTACCTTCTTACGTGTTCAGATTTTGGATTGGATTAATCACATCTCTCTTTTGTGGTTTTGTTGTGTGGTTTATCTGTATTAATGAAAGTGAGAGTACAGGGCGTGTGAAATGGGTGTTACTGTTGAATCTTTCAACTGATTAAGCTTTATTTCAAACGAATGTGGACTCGTGCTTTTACATGATTTTTAAAAAAAATAATCAGAAAGTGAAAAAGTGATTCACTGGGAGAGAAAAAGTAAAAATGAGATGTAAAAAAAAAAGAGGAAGTTTTGTGTCCAACCAACCCATGATAATTGACAGGAGTATGAACAGAACTATATATTTGGTACAATTACTTTTCAGTTAGATTGTTTCAAATTGTGATATGGAAAATGTCAAGATTTTAGATGTCACCCCAATTGCATAATAATTGGGTTTAACGTCTAGGTTAGTCACATTACCTGTCTCATTTATCAAAATTTTGAAAATCTCCATCGCTATGATTACAACAACAATTAAGACTCTTTTTTTTGGTACAGTTAATGTTTTTTTGGTACAGAACAATTAAGACTTTGGAATGGAGGAAAATAAATCATAATTCATTATTAAAAAGATGAGTAAAAAATAAATGTAAAATACACTAAATAAAAAGATAAAAATATCCAACAACAGTAAACTAAATTGATGATTTATTGGTGACACAATTTGGATGTAATTTTATGCACAAGATAAGAGCTTGTCAAGTGGACTATTTTCCCATGATCTTTTGAGTGCTATAGAGCATAGGGTTGTCATATGGAACGTTGTTATCAAGGGATGAATCTGACAATGGTCTGATTCCATTTCCTTCCAATGGTTACCATTTTGCGTTAAACTAATTTTATGAGATATGATCAGATAAACATGTCCTCTGAAAAGACATGCACTAGCTTTGCTCTTTATCATCCCTATTAAATCGGTTTTATTAATTTGTTGTAGTTGAAATCGTAGATAGTGAGAAGTTGAATGCCACCTATATCAGAATGTTGCATGAAAGCGGTTGTTCCATCCTTCTGTTACCTAAGGATATTTTGGAGGCATGGTTGCCACTAAAGAGTTCCATTCATAGTTATTACAGAACTTTATAGTTTACACACACAGTTTAATATGGAAAAGATACCAAAAAATTGAGTTGCCACCTTCCGGATTGACCCTTTTGGCGGGTTATTCAAAAGATGATTATCTTTGCAACCAATACAATGTACCAGAGCCTTCCTAGGAAAAAAAAATGATAAAATGACATTATCTTTGCAAAACCGAGCCAATATTTTTTTAATACATATACTATTATATTTTTTTTTCATATATTCAACCAATGTAGCAAAATTATATATGCTAATGTATATATTCTTATCTTCTTAGAAAAAAGAAACTATGTTGTTGGAAAATTAATCAAATGACCGACATGCTTCTTTTTCATCTTCTATATTCTTTATTCTTAAATAAATTTTTAGAATACCTAAAGATAGTTAGCTTAGTTTAAAAATAATGTTCAATTTTGAAGCTATTGATACCTAGTAATAAGAAATTAAAATGTTAATAAAGATTGTTGGTGAAAATCGAATCATCCATTTCAATTCAAACTGCATTTTATTGGATTGGATTGAATATTTTTTATAAAAAAAAATAACCCAAACCAAATCAGAAGTTGTTTTAATATCTAGATCAGGATGAGTTTTAGCTCAAAAACCAATCCAAACCAGCATGCAAACACCCCTAAATATGCCTTCATTCTTTTGAACTTTCATTCATCTTATAGTTTTGCTACCCTAAAACTAAAGTAGCCTTCCTTTTGCCCCTGATTGTGAGAACTGAGAAGGACATTGTAACATTGGTTCAGCTTTTATCTGAGATATGTGCGATGTAGAAACATAATATCGTCACACTATAAGGTGACATTTATCTTTTGATGTGTAAAATCAACGGTTTAAAAACTAGGCTGAGGTTCTTTCTTATGAGCAAGGGAAACTTGATGGGACTATAGTGAACATGATCGTTTGTGGTTTATCAAAGAAGTCAATGTAAATGGATTCATAAGATAGATTTGTCAAAAGTAGTTTTGCCTTTGCCCTTGGTTGTAGGGAGCAATCAAGAATATTGTTACATTGGTTCTGCTATCATCTTATGGAGATGTATGCGATGGGGAAACATAAGATAGTCCCACAAGAAGGTGACTCTTATGGTGCATAAAATTGATGGTTTAAACTTTATTCAGGTTGAAGTTCTTTTTCTAAGCAAGCGAAACATGATGGACTATATTGAACAAGACTGTTCTGTTTGTGGATCATCAAAACTCAAAAGTCAAGGTAAATGGATTTATTTGATGGATTTGTCAAAAGTAGTTTTGCCTCTTCCCTCAATTATGGGAAGTATGCTGTAACGTTGGTTCTGTTTTTATCTAACGGATGTATGTGTCAAAGGAAAATGTTGGATAGTCCCAGTAGAAAGGTAACTCTTATGGTACATAAAATTAATGCCTCAACTTGTAATCAGGTCGAACTTCTTTGCTCTAGGTAAGGTAAGGAAAACTTGACGAGACTATTTTGTACAAGACTCTTATTATGATTTATCAAAAGAAGTCAAGGTAAATAGATTTAGTGATGCTGTGAGGAATATATGCCTGGTGTAAACACCACATGCATACCAAATGTGAGAACATTGTTAAAATCCATGAGCCCCTAATATTATGCTCCAAATCATATTTCTGTATGAGCCAAAATCAGTGATGAACAAAGGCGTGAGACAGAGAGGTGAATGCATGGAGACAAAAAAATCCGGAATTTGTAATATTTTCTTAATAATTGATATAGTCATTATTTAATCCTCTGATAAAAAAAGACATTATTTAATCCTTAATATATCATTTATTTATTTCATTAGTGATGTGAAATTCTATCATTTATTGTTGATCTACTTTAAACCGAGTCAACATTCCAGTATATTGAACTATACCTATTCTGAGATGGATCAACAACGAAGAAAAGAGTATCGTGTCATTAATAATTTCTTTCGGGGTAGATAGTATATACTATCAAATAATTTCCTATGTATAAAGTATTGATACAATTTGTACTTTGCAACCGCTAAATTATATAATTTTCTGCCTCCTTCCACCCTCCCCTAGCACTATCAGTCTAGTTTATAACTCACTTCAATTCAATTCAACATTCATATTCCTTCCCAACTGCTACATCTTTCTTTCCTCTTTTTTTTAGCTTATACAATTTTTAGACATGACCTTCAGTCTCCATCTCCCAGACCAGTAAATTCAACACCAGATAAAGATCCTTGCCACCATAATGCTGTAATTGATTTGACGCAAAAGTGTACACATTATTTTTTATTCCAATCCAACTGTGTCCAATGAACTCTTTAGAACCTCTATTTTCTGCAGCCTTCCTCATTCGAACCATGGAATCCCATCTACCCCTCATTTGATATGCTTGAGCCAACACCAAGTAAGGTAAGGATGCCAGTGATTCCATATCCATTATTTTCTTCGCAACTCCTTCTATAATTTGCAAGTCTCCATAAATTGCACATGCAGAAAAAATTGACCTCCAAATGTCAGAGGTAGTTCTATATGGCATCGTTTCTATGATATCAATGGCTTCTTTGAGCTTACCAGCTTTACTCAACATCTCCACAACACATGCATAATGTTCTTCTCCTGGTTTTACTCCGAATTCCATCTCCATTGAGGAAAATATTTCAATTCCTTCATCAACCAATAACCCATAGTTGCATGCTAGTAGAACTGCAGTAAGTGTTATTCGATCTGGTAGCATGCCTTCTCTAGTCAATAATTCCCTAAAGAGGTCCATGGTCAAAGACACTCTGCCATAGTAAGTCAATCCCATCATTATAGTGTTCCATGATACCAAATCTTTTATTTTCATTTCATTGAAGATATTCAAGGCATCATCAATAAACCCAAATTTAGCATACATATCGACAAGTGAATTAGCAACAACTGCATCTGACTCAAAACCCAATTTAGGAACCAAAGAATGGATTTGATTACCCACTTCAACAGGTAAGAATATCGAAACAGAACTCAGGAGAGAGCTAACCGTGTATTCTGTTGGCCTGATATTCTTCCTCAAGGTCAGCACAAAAAGTTGCAAGGTATCTTCCCCTAAATAATGTCTAGCATAGCTTGAAATCATGGAATTGCATAGAGCTGAATCCCATTGATCTTGTTCCTTAAAGAGCCGGACAGAATCCTCCAATCTGTTGCATTTGGAAAAGAGATCAATAGCAGCACTGGATACAATGCTATTACAAACAAATCCCATCTTGAAACAAAAGGCAAAAACCTGCTTACCCTTGTCCAAGTCTCGCAAGTTAGAACAGACACTCATCAACACTGAACACGTAAATTGATCAGGTAACAACTCAGCACCTCTCATCCAATAGAACTGCTCCAAAGCCAACTCATGGTGTCCAGCTCTATGACAAGCCCAGATCAAAGAGTTCCAAGATATGACATCAAACTGCTTCATAGTCATAATCACACCAAAAGAATATTCAGCAAGACCAAGCCTCCCATACATAGTTACCAACGAATTCCCAAGCACTACATTATCCAAATCCACCCCACTTCTGATCATCCTACAGTGAATATGCTTAGCATGAGAGGGACTTGACACGAGTGACATCAAAATGGAGAAAGTGAACTCACTTGGCCTCACACCAGTGCCTTGCATTTCAACAAAAAGCTCCAAGGCATGACTAAAATACCCACAAGAAGCATAACCCGAAATCATGGAGTTCCAAGTAACGACATCTCTAACAGGCATTGCATCAAACACGTGGCAGGCATTGCCAAGCTGGCCACTTTTGAGCAACCCTTTCAAGCAAATGTTCCAAGACGTGGAATTCTTATGGGAAATATCATCAAAAACCTTCAGTGCATCGTTAATGTGGCCGAACTCAGAGTAAAGGTCGAGACAGCGATTGCCCAAGTATGTGTAGGTGTTAAGACCCAATTTGAGGAAGTGGGCATGCACGATTTTGACAAAGTTAAGGGATTTTTTAGATAAACAGTGGTTTAGGAGAAGAGAGAAATATGAAAGAGAAGAGTAAGGACCTTGCGCTTGCTTCAATAATGGGTACATGCAAATGTTAATGCCACGCCCACAACTACAAGGCACGGGCACATTTGAGAGCTAGCGATGGCAATCCAAAATTAAACAGTGAATCACACGCTTCCTCAAATTTAAGGGTACGGTTCCAACCCTTCTTGATACTGATACCATCCGCTCTATCACAACGTCTTGTTATTGTTAGAAAAACAGAGAAGAGGAGACTATAGATAACAGATTTGGGACACAAGCTAAATGGATTAGTAATCTATTTATACTAGAGCAACATATAATTATTACATAAGTCTTCCATTAACACACTTAACGAGTATAAAGATAATGGGTCAGTTTTTTTAAAATTAAAAATTAAAAAAAAAACACTTTTTATAAGATTTTTTTTAAGAAACATATAGAATTAATTTCTTAAAAAAAGTAAAATTCATTAATTATGAGTAAAAATAATTTAGACAAATTCATAAAAAAAAATCATAAGACTACTTATTTTATTTTTTTTTAAAAAAAAGTACTTATTTTAAAAAATAAGCTAAAACAAATTAGCCAAATTATCCTTCTAATTCTTAGTGATTACAGTAGTGACCCTTCCGGCTTACCAACTCATACCCATTCATCTTCTAAGACTACTCCCTTTGAACTGAAATATAAAGAGAAATAATTAATTTATACCCATTAAGAAAATTAGTTATCAACATTATTGTCTAAAAAAAATAATTCATTTTCTAAAGTACCATTTACATTATGTAAGACAAAAAAAAGATAAAATAATTGAAAATGAAACTCTAATTAAATGAAGAAGTATTTTGGATATAGTAATTAGTTAAAAGTTACTTATATTTTAATTCATCACATATAATGTTTTCCCTTTTATTTCAATCAAGAGATAATAATTCAAAATCCTTTATTATTATTACTATTATGTCTAATAGTTATATGTAATATTAGGATTTGGTTGTATGAGTAAAATATCTTTTATTACTTTATCATAAATACGATAAATTAATCAAATTTGAGTTCAATTCCATATTTTCTCTATTAGTAGATAATAACAAATTTCATTAAAATTTTTTGTTGAGATTAATAATGTGTTTTTTACCTTGCAAATGACTGTGTTTCCCTAATTTAAATTTTTATGTACCAAAGAAATTTTGTGATAGTAAAGTAATATGGGAAAGTAACACAAGTTTTTCATTAACTCTATAAGTCTAATATCAAAATCAAACTTTTGATAAGGATTGTACTTGCTTGTTACATATGACAAATGATATATCTTTTATAATTTTGTGAATTTTATGTAGAACTGATTAAGTTGTCTTTTGTTTTTTCTTATCTAATGAGTCTTATAATTAATAGGATTCACATATATTGGAGTGTTAACTTCTAACATTCGTCTCGTCTATTTATCTTCAGTTATTATTTGCATTAGATTTGTTAAGTAATTTAAATTTAAATATTTTTTACAACAACTTTTATTTTCTTTTGATAAAAACACATGCAAGTAATTAAAAAAGAAAAAAAGAAACGAATCTTATACAATCTTAATATAAATAGTGGAAAGAGGTGGGTTTTGGATCAATTCACGTAACCCAGACCAATTGAATTTTGCTCGACTTTATTATTGATCTACATAGGTTAATTTACAAAAAATGTCGAGTTATATGGGTTTGATTTACGGATTTTATAAACCAACTTATTTACTTATTTTTTGCTTTTTCTGCAAAAATTATTCATCTTTTTTTTTTTAAAAGTCATTTTGAACTAGTGCGTAGATCATTTAAGTCTACTAATAAATTAGATATTTTTTAAACAAAAAAATAGTAAGCATATGGGCCAACATCCGAACCATAGTAAGCATATGGGCCAACATCCGAACCTGTAACTTGGACCGGTGCACAGTGAATCAATCTACTCAGTCAATGGTCCAATAGTCATTTACATAATAGGAGTTATTTACAATTACACAGTGTTCAATTTGATGGGAAATGATGAAAGGAAAAGGCGGAGATTTTTCTTTTAAAAAAAAAAAATAAATAAAAGTTGTTTTGTTCAAATATTTGGAGGGAAGAGAAGGGGAATTAATGGGACCAAAATTGTTTTCCTCTCAAATCAGTTAATCAACCTGAAAATGGGCCAAAAACACTTTTGAAAGTTAATGGTTGTTCGAAGCCTATTTCTGTCCAGAGTTTCCTCCTCAGATTGGTTAATCTTCACCTGAAAACTAAAAACTCAGCGGAGTTTCTCATTCAACAATCTGCCCAACTGCAACCAGGAATCTTCTGAACATGCTTATCTCTCATCAGTTCTCTTACTAGTGCCGATCCTTCCCAGTCCCCAGAAGATGCAAGTATGTTAGATAATTGTATATAAGCACCTGCATTTTCAGGTTCAAGCTGAATGATTTGCTCTGCAGCCATCTTGCCAATAGTCTTATTTCCATGAGCTATGCAGCCTCTCAATACTGACAACCACATGTTTGCATCAGCCTGGAAAGGCATCTCTTCAATAAGATCCATTGCTTCCTCAAAGCATCCAGCTCGGGCAAAAAGGTCAACCATGCAAGAGAAATGTTCAATCCCTGGATTTATATTATATGTATGTTTCATTGTACGGAACAAATTTCTTCCTTCTTGAACCAAACCACTATGATCACAGGCTGAGAGAACTCCAGTAAAAGTAATGGCAGAAGGCCTGACACCACCATACATCATTTCACTAAAGAGTCTCAGTGCTTCAATTCCATATCCATTTGTGGCATACCCCATCAACATTGTATTCCAAGAGACTTCATCAGTTTTTACCATTCCATCAAAAACTTTTCGCCCTATCTCAACAAAACCACATTTACAATAAAAATCAACAAGGGAGGTACAAATTATCTGGTCAGATTCAAGCCCGATGGTAATAGCTTTACCAAATACTTGCTCACCAAGTTCAAGGGATGATCTGCAGGCACAAGCACTAATAACACTAGCAAAGCTAAACCTGTCCATTTTCAAGTCCAGCTTATTCATCTGACTAAAAACATTCAATGCTTCGCTTGGACACGCATTCTGAGTTAGGCCAACAAGGATCGAATTCCATGAAATTAAGGTTTTACTAGGCATCGTGTTAAAAATCAATTTTGCATCTTCAATCCTTCCACAATTAGAATACACAGTGATCATAGTATTAAGCAAAATGGTATCATAATCTTTGAGCTCACTAAACAACTTGCAAGCTTCACAAGGGCTTTGACATTTGGAGTAGGCATCAAGAAGAGAACTAGCAACCACTATATCATGAGTCACCCCAGCTTTACAAGCATACACATGCATTTGCTTAACGAGTTCAACAACGAGCAAACCACTGGCTGCACTCAAAATATTAGCAACAGCAGACGCATCTCCCTGAACACCATTTCTAAGCATTGCACTGAAAAGATTCACCGCTTCCACCTCCTCACCATTGGACACATAACCTGAAATAATCGAATTCCACAGCACAGCAGACGGATCAACCTTACTATCAAAAACACTTCTCGCCTCCCTCATTCTGCCAGCATTGGCATAACCAGATATCAAAGCTGACAAAGAGAACTCATCCACATCCCTCACAAAACTCACAATGCGAGCAGCACTATCCAAATCACCACATTTCCCATACAGGTTAATCAGCGAGCTGCACAAGACCCTGTCAAGCTCCAACCCCATGCCATCAACAAAAACACGCGCATGGACTTGTTTTCCACAGTCGAGAACCAGCAAGTCAGCACAAGCGCCAAGAACAGTGGCCAACACAAAGGCATCACGGTACACTATTTGTGAAGGGTCCAAGTTCATGTTCTTGAAGAGGAACAGCGCTTTCCCGGGATGCCCGTGTCGGGAATAACTATGAATTATGGAATTCCAGACGCGGTGGTTCTTGGAGGGCATGTCATTGAAAAGAGAGTGGGCTAGTCGGAGGTGTCCGGACTTGGCAAATGCAGAAACGACCATGTTCCATGAGAAGTGGGTCTTGTGAGGCATGGCATTGAACAAGTGGAGGGCATTGTGGGTGTGACCTGAGTTGAGGTGAGCTTGAACCAGGGTGTTCCAAGAGAAAGAATTTGTTTGGGGCATTTCGTCGAACAAGTGGGACACATCGCGGAGATTGCGGCAGCGAGAGTATAGCTGGAGAAGCCGGTTTGCGACGGCGACGGAGGAGTTTAGGATGCCGGTTTTAAGGAATGTCACGTGAAGTTGCCTCCCTTCACGAAGCGTGGACCAAGATTGAAGCGTGCGTGCCAGGCCATGCAATTCCATGCCAATAATACCATATACTCATTCTGTGACCATTCTCACTTCCTTATTCTCCATTTATACATATTGGTTACCCATAACTTATCGGTTTGGGTGTGCTGTGCAATTTGTAAATATCTCAAAAGTTAGTATGTATAATAGTCAATAATAGCACATTGATTAAACAAGGAATGTTAAAAATAGTTTTATCTTAACATTAAAATTTTATTTCATCTAAACAGTTTTTATGGGATAAGCTTTAAGTTAGTCTAGCCTTTAAGATTTTCTGATATTTTAACTTAAAATCTATTTAAGACTTTATTTGGGCAAATTTTATCCAATATTAATACATATAGACTTCCATTTTTTTTTTTTAAACAATATATGTCCCTCTCTCTTGCTCTTACCATGATTCATGAAACATATTAGCTCTCTGGCTCTCTTCTGTTCTGTTATCATCTCTCTTTTCTCTGCGATATTAGTTAACAAATTATTTTCTCTGTCAATTCTTGTCACCTGAGTTTATCCCAAAAGAACATATTATATCTTAGGAGATTTTTGCATCATTAAAAACACATTGTGTGAGGCTAAACATGTAAATAAAACCAAGTTTTCAGAATTTCACATATATTCCTTTTAGCAGATCGTTAATATAATGAATTGAATAGTAGAAATATTACAATTTACAAGTGGATGATGAAAACAAAAACTAAATGGTCCCCAGGGGAGGGGGTGACTCCTTGGCCGCTTGGAAAGGAAGAGCGGAGAAGCGAATTTGTTGAGTACAATATTTATTTTTCAAGGCATATATATTAACCATTGAACGTACTACTAAATTGACCAAATGAAAACACCCCCAAAATAAGCAAAAGTATCCTATTAGTTCTCAGCTTTCCACATAAATATTTTGCTAAGAATCCAACTGTATAGTGAGATACTGTAGCCCTCCCCTAATTGAGTAATTTTGGTTGACGTAACAATCATGTTTCTGCGTGCCAACTGTCAAGACACACTATCATTTGCATTTCCTACCACATTATTTCATCACCGTCTCTACTTGCAGTTTCCAAACCAGCTACAGTTTCATCAGAGTTCAAATCCCAAATTGCAGAAAAAGCTTCCTTCTGCAATTTATTCCCCAAACAAGGATCAGGTTGTTTCAAATTACGACACTTCCCCCCAATGCTTTAATATCGTATGATTTCCTCCCCTCAATGCTTTAATATCGTATGATTTCCTCAAATGTATGTTAAAGTATGCTAATCGTCCCTTGATGACACCATTATCAATTGGCAATGTTCTGGTACAAGTGTAGTTTGTCCTTCCTCTTTGCATATGCTTATAACTTGAAAAATAGACTCCATGTAAACCATAAGGCCCACTACGGCGCTACTTCCTTGAAAAATAGACACCATGATTATTTTCTTTCAGCAAAATCAAAAGTCTTGCTCACTGCAACTGCAGAAAGTAGTAGTCCTGTTGTAGCAAATCCAGGGATTGATCCGATTATCATCATTACAGACAGGACCTCAATCATAGTCATATTCCATTGCATATATTTGCCGTCTGATGTATGGCCTTTATAATGAAAGTCAATAAACAAATATCAGCTCCCATCACTGCTCGTTGAAATTACTTAGTGTTTGAATTCATTAATTTTTTCTGTAATCCATTCTCCCAATCTTGCGCACTCATTTTTCTGACAAACATCAAGAACTCTTTTCAACATGGGAAGTGTGGGC
Source organism: Glycine tomentella (assembly GCA_007407185.1). Lineage (NCBI taxonomy): Eukaryota > Viridiplantae > Streptophyta > Magnoliopsida > Fabales > Fabaceae > Glycine > Glycine tomentella. The sequence continues at coordinate 817,004 of PYAF01003999.1, read as the reverse complement.
TCAATTGTCATTGTCCTCATAAAATTCTCGAGCTCGGCCATGGATCTATGCCGACTGTAGAGTTCAATCATGCAGTCATAATGCTCCATCCGGGGCAGGACATGGTGTTCACTGCTCATAGACTTAAAGCATCCAGTGCCAAACTCAACAAGGCCTTCTTCAATGCAAGCAAGCAGTATACCCTTAAAGGTCACATGGTCAGGCTTGATGCCTTCAGATTCCATTATCACAAAGAGTTCAAGCGCTTTTCTACCCTTATGGTTGTGAACACATCCCATAATTATGGTATTCCAAATGATCACATCCCTGGAAACTGCCCTCTTCAGAACCTCAATAGCATACTCAAGACAACGACATTTACAGTACATGTAAACCAAAGCAGTTCTAGTTACAGTATCTATGTGAAATCCATGCCTAATGATGAATCCATGAATTTGTTTGCCAAGACAAAGTGCAAAGGTATTTGCACATGCTAACAAAAGGGTTGCAAAAGTATACTTGGTTGGTTTTGTCTCCCACTGCATCTCTGAAAACATTGTTAATGCCTGTTCACTTAATTGATGATGACCATAGCTAGCCAATAAAGCATTCCAAGAAACCCTGTCACGCCAATCACTCATCTGGTTAAACCAAACCCTGGTGCTGTTCAAGTTCCCACATTTGCCATACATGTCAAGAAGGGCATTGCTGAGCCTAAGGTCCAAGTGGAAGCCATGTCTATAGATATATCCATGAACCTGTTTCCCCATTTCATGATCTGAAATGCCCGCCGAAACATTTAACAACAAACCAAGAGTCACATGATCCACATCTTTAATCATATCAAGCATGAGATACACAAAATCTAACGCCTCAGACCATTCAGAGCACCGAGTATATCCCGCCAACATTGCATTCCACGAGATCACATTCCGTTCAGGCATCTCATCAAAAAACTCTCTTGCCTTCAAAGTTTTCCCACTCATTGCATACCCCGACACAATGGAAGTCCAACACACCAAATCTCTAAACCCAAGCTGATCAAAAACCCGAAAACCATCCTCCAGCCTACCACACTTGACATACATGTTCACAAGCGAGCTTGAAACAACATTATCCTCACGGAGACCCAACTTCACAACCACCCCATGAATCTGCATCCCCTCCTGGAGCGCAGACACGCTGGAACAAGCAACAAGAGCATTAGAGAAAGTAAAATTCATCGGCCTAACTGCCGCGGTGGAAAACATCCGGGAGAACATGAAAACCGCCTCCTTTGCATCACCAACATCAAGATACCGCCTCACAATCACATTCCAAGTGACAGCATTAGGCTGCGAAATCTCATGAAACATCCTGCGAGCATCAACCATAACCCCGCACTTTCCATAAACATCAACAAGGGAACTCCCGAGAATCACGTTGCCACAAAAGCCAAACTTTGTCACCAACCCATGAACCTGCTTGGAAAGAAGAAGCTCAAAAGAAGCAGCACAAGAGGCGAGAACGCTAGCAAAAGTAACCTCAGTAGGGAAAAAACCGCACCTAGTCATGCCAAGGAACAAGGAAAAGGTCTCGTTGGGGAAACCCAATTGGGAATAAGCGGTAATGAGGGCGTTCCAGGAGCCGCCATCTGGTTGGGGCATTTCGTCGAACAGTTCGCGGGCGTCGCGGAGGCAGTGGCATTTGGCGTAGGCTTCGATGGCGCGGTTGAGGAGGAAGGTGGGGGGGTTGGGGGAGAAGGTGAGCAGGTGGGACTCGACCTTGCGGGCCTCGACGACGGCACGGTTGGAGGAGCAGAGGCGGAAGAAGAGGGTGTAGAGAGAGAATGGGAAAGGCTTTGGGAAGGCGAAGAGAATGGAAGTGGCTTTTCGGATGCGACCCGCTTTGAGGTACGTGAGGATCGTGTTGATCACTGCGTTGGTGGCGGGTTGGGTTTGAGAGTGTGGGTGTGGTTTCAGGTTTTGCTTGCGGAGGAGCTGGTTCAGTATAGAAGCGGCACTTACACCCATGCAATGCAACCCGATTGATTATCACTCGTCACATTCTGCGCTCTTCTTCGTTAATCATTCATTAAAAATAAAAAATGTAGACAAATAATTTCCACTTTGGACTAGAATAACCATCTTCTCTCCATTAATTGTTGTCTTCCCTTCCTTTGCTAATATACCGTTTAAATATAGTAAAATTATACATGACAAGATGATAGTATAAGTGGACCACCCATCATGTTAATATTGTCATATTAATAGTGTATATTCATCCTCTAAGTATCAATTTGAACATACGTGTCCGCTCTTCTTGTCAGTCCTTTTACAGACACAGACATATTACAAGAGCGTCAACACCAACAATATTATTTTCTTATTAACAACATATCAAATATGTTTGGATATTCAAATAAGTGCAACCAACTTATCATATTATATCTCAACAAAGTTATTTACAAATTGTTACTTATCTACAAGTAACAATATATCAATAAAGTTATCAATAAACAAAGGTTCAAAGCCTACATCCCACAATATAAATACAACTTTACATGTTCTCTCTACACAGCATCATCATCTCATTCAAACTTTAGTATAGACTTGATACTCACTCTGGATACATATCATTCATCACTCAATTCTCACTCCATACACAATACTTGAGTGCATTACTCAAGTTACTCATTCTTTATATTTTATACTAAGTTCTCACACTCAGTTATTCTCTTATAAATTGATGTACTTACTTAAGCATCAGAGTATCTTTCCTTTGTTTTGCATGTCTCTTTCCTAAACAAGGTCGAATCATCGTCCGACATGCAGAATTTGGAGTCCACCTAGACCACGTCTAGTCCACACGTGGAATTTTCAGATTTTGGTAAGAACAGGTGAATTGGTGCTCAAGCTCTCCCTGTTGAATCCAACGTTAAAGAAAATTTATATAAATGAAAAACTTAAACAAAGTATTGAGAATCAATACTTGAAAAAGTGTGGTAAGTACATTAGTTAAGAAAACTGTCTACTTCTATAAAAAAATGTTTAGTGGCATAATACAACAAACCCCCTTATTATGAAATAATCTACATTGATGAATTTCTTCACCTCTTCCTCTTTTAGGCTATGTTTTTTTTATGAAATTAGGAAGGAAGGAAGAGCAGTGAAAACAAGTGAGGCTCATTATCCCTTCCATTGTTTAGTTTTTCACTATCTCTTCCTCTTTTAGTTTTTCATAAATAAATAAATAAATCTTGTTTAAGGATATGTGTGGGTGGGTTTGCATCCAAAGAGAGAGGCAGCATAAACAATGGGCTTCATTGGGATAGCTTTGAGGATTTTTCTTCCTGTACAAGACAAATTTTTTCATACACCTAACAAAGACAACAAAAAATAAAAAATGTCCTTCCATAAGATTCACACAGATTGCGAATTCGTAAGAAGCTTACGGATAGAACCTATGGATTATGGATCACCTTCCCAAAGCCAACCACGTCGCCCTGCAACAAGGAGGGAGAGGAGGGGAGGACTATTTTTTGACCTCGTTGGCATTGTCGATGGTGAGATTGAGATGGGGATTGTGGTCGAGAACGGGGAGGGGGATGTCGAGGGAGCGAGTTTGCTTGTCTGCGCAATTGGAGGTGGGGACCCCGACAAGGACCATGCTGTTCTTCACGAACTCCATGGCCTTGTCAGTGACGAGTCTCTTGAGGTCGTCTTGGGTGAGGGTGATGGCATGGAGATAAGGCGTGTGACGATGTTGTGGTGTGCGGATGAGAGAGATAGAGATGGGGAAGAGGAGAGCAAACGTTGTGGATGGAGGTGGGGGGGAGTAGGAGCAACTGTGGTAGTGGGAGCAAGCGTCGCAGAGGGAGACAGAAGGCGGAGACGGCATAAAGGGAGGTGGTCTGGGTGTGGCGACAACGGTGGGGGGCAGATATAGATGAACCAATTCGTATGGGCAAATCCATATGGACCATAAGGATTGATGAATTTGTATGAACCTTATAAGAGTATTTTTAATTTTTTGTTTTATCGCTGGATGTATGAAAAAATTGGTTAGTGTAGGAAGAAAAATGCTATCTTTTAACCAGGCAAATGGTTGAGCCCAAATCTACACCATACTTTGATGAATAATCATGACAAGTTTATTAATATAATCTACCTTGGAAAGAAGAAATAGAGAAAAAAGGAAATCAATGGTTACTTTTTTAATTTTAAATTAAATAAAAATTATATATTTTTATTTTATTCATATCAGTTAATCATTTTTAAAAAAACTAATTACTTAAAATAATCAAACAATTTCCTCTACTGCTTTTCTCTCTTAACGGCGCATCCAATCCTAAATAGTAAATATTTAAATAGAGCAAGGGTGCCATAAAAGTAATATAATACGAATGAACCAAAACCATGAATAATAATAAATAAAATAAATAAACATCATACGCGTGGAACAGAACACAATTAGATATAAAGTCGTGATTGTGAAGTAACAAATCCAAATAACCACAAAAAAAAACTCCACGGAATTTGGCCGCCAGCAGCCTTCACGCCACTCGTGGGGAATACAATTTGTCACTTTGTGCTTCAACTTATAAAAATATTAATAAGGACGTTTTGACTTGGAACAAATAGCCTTCTAGTTCTAGATGAGTTGCATCATTTTTCTCTAGAGGTTTTATTTGTTTATTATTAAATAGGTGCTAGATTTCTTGATGATTGTTTGGTTCTGTTTGTTGGCTGTAGCTCAAAAAACATACAATTTGATGAATGAAAGAGACGCATTTGTTAACTTATTCGCGATCCCTAGTAATTAATTAACCCGGTGGTACGTAGTCTATCACTCTATCTCACGTTCGCTTTTATTGTTCTATATATGTATCTTGAGGCACACGTAAGATATATAACTATCCACATTCATAAATTAAGTCCACGAAGAAGATTTTATTTTCTTTTTTCTTTTTCCAACAGCCTATAAAACAGAATGTGTGAAGTGAGGAACCAGTTGTCGCTTCTAGAAAGCGGGGAAAATATTGGAAGAATTAATTTACAATGTTAATAACCAGTCTATATATAAATTATATATATAGCTAGGAGAAGAAACATGCAACTATAAGATATGATGCCGCTACCACAAATTATGTTTTACTCAGCACTCACCAGCATACACGTGCATGTCATTCAAAGTAAAAGTGCATCCTTGATGAAACAAGTAAAGGTATATATATCATCTGCATCTTCATGCGTCTTCTCAAGAATAAATAAATAAATAAAAAGGACAAAAGGTATATGTCATCAGTGCTGAATATAAAAATATCATAGAAAAATAACAAGAAAAAAAGAAGGAAAGTCAAATATTAGCCGGCAGGTTTACAAAGCATTGGATAAAATCCTTGGCTGCGGCTGCCATAATATATGCATACATCATAAAAAAATGGCTGATTGGATTTGTATATATAATATATGTTCTAATTGATTTGACGCAATAAAAACATATCACTCCTTAGATTTTATGGGTTCACAAGACAAAACTGTGTAAATAAAGTTCCATAAATATATATTACCTCCATTTTTTTTTATTCTAGACAGTACTCGAATCTAAAATTCTTGGTTAAATGTGAAATAATTTTATGCTAATTGATACATGTGTTTGGTGGTATATTATCTTTATTTTTATATATAAGAAATAAATATCTAATTTTTAAGATCAATACAAATAGTTAAATTAGTTCATTTTTTATTAACATTCTCATAAATTTAAATTTTATTTAAAAGTACTCATAAAATTAATTAATATAAATGATAGTTAGATATAATCACATTATTCATGATCTAATGAATCATTTACTCAATCAATATGAGCATGAGTTATATACTTACTATACACACGTTCACCTGAAGGGATGGTTGGTGGAGTAGACCTCCTTGCGTAATGGATAGGGGACTCGGCCATAGTAAATCTGGAAAGCGGAAAAGTTTATCACTATTGAAGAAAAGATCAGATAAGAAAACATATGGTAATATATATAAGATCTTGTTTTTTCTTCAAGATTAATTCTTTTGCATTTAAAACTTTAAATATGATATCCAAATATAATAAATATTTTATAAATCATTGAAATTGCTATAATGATTTATTTTCTTTTGTACAATGACGATATATAATTAGGATTAAACTTAAGTTCTTATGCATTTACTCTTGTTCAACTCTTCGCCGCTAAGTCAATTTAATGGATTTGTTATAATGAATATCTATATTTTTTGTTTAATTTATATAATTTTAATTTTTGTGAAATGTGGTAAATTATTATAACTTTTTTGGTTGCTAAATTTAATATATATTAATTATAAATATAATTTAATTTGATTTTTATATTTAATTTGTTCCTTCAAAGAAAATGAGTGAGCTTCATCACTGTTGTATATCATTCACAAAATATCATCGTCATTTCATATTTATAAAGCTAATATATATATATATATATATATCATTACCAAAAAAGAAAGCTAACATATATATATATATATATATATATATATTATTTAATTAGTTTATTTTGATTTGATTAAAATTTTATTATTTTCACATCCTACGTACTTTATCAATGTCGACTTGGTTTCCTCCTCTCTTTTCCCCCCAAAACACGTCAACGAAGAAAGAAGAAGAAGAAAGAATTACCACAAAAAACACTACCTTGGTCTCATCATAGAAACTCAATTTTTGCACCAAAAAGACGCCAAATAAATGTTTATAATTGTTGAAAGAAACTCAAGATATAAACAAAAAATGTATTTGATGAATTGGGCTTGTGGTTGAAGTCACGCAAATTAATATGATATCACGTTAATTAGCAGCAACCAGTAGGTACTCGCAGCAACCATCATCATAATCACAACTACGGCTTGGAGTTGGTGCATGCATGGTGGTTCTCTAACATCTTTTCCAATAAAATGAGTTTTTCTTGTAAACCCAATAGCAGCATCGTGAGTGCAAATTGCAAAGGAGGGCCAAATGCTGCTGCTGCTAATAATAATAATTATAAGTACTCATTTTTCTTCAAGTACTTATAATAAATATAGTACGTAGTACCGTGTCTTTTTGGATAAATGCGTGCTCAACAAATATTTATAAAGAAATAAAATAAAAAATCAAATGAATTAATTTTTTTTGTTAGAATTAATTTTTATTTATTCTATTTTTAAAAATAAATTCTCTCATTTAATTTTTCCATGCATAACTTGATTTTGATTTATGAAAAAAAAATCTTTTATCATTATTTTTAGAAGTTATGCAACCGTGTTTTACATTGAAAACTTTTTTTTTTTATATATATAAAAACGTTTCTAGTAATTAGTACCTGTTATTTTTAAGTATATCTTTAAATATTTAAGCAGTTATTTAAGGTTTGTTTTTCTTTAAAATAATGAGAAAGAAGAAAAAGAAAGTAAAGTTTAAGTGATCATTGATTGAGGACTTGTTCGATATTGTAGTGGAGCAGTAGGGTCCAAAGATTTTGTGATAATGATCATAGGATCAATATATAGGATTCTTTCGTTGGAGCAATGAGAGGTAGATGAAATAATGTATATTATTATTTCCAACAAAATCTCAACGCCATTAATTAAACAGAAGGAGTTAAATATGATATATATCTTTCGCTTTCAGGTAGAGTAATGGAAGGAAACCCACTGATACGCAGAAACAAAGGCTACTGGCCACAATTTATTTAGCAGCAGTGCACAACGAAGACAAAAAAACTCCTAAAGTCTCAATAATTGATGAATGAGATGACCTTGTATCTACTTCAACTCTTCAAGCTTCTCTATTTGTGACACAGCAGCATGTGCGTGTACATATAATCGGTTTCCAGCATAGAAAACTAGTACGTACGTACACTATATATTTAACGTGACATGTTTTTAAGAGGACGAGGCTTCCCTCTGATTTTATTTATTTATAATATTTTAATATTATGTTGATTATTTTTATTTGGGGATTTAGTTTCAAATATAATAATATTATTTTAAGTATTGCCCATCTTTTTTTCTATTTTTTGATAAATTATTTTATTTTTTTACATAGTTATTTTGAAAATAATTGTATTTATTTATTTTTTTAGACAAATATATTATTTCATTTTTATAGTCATCATCGTGAAGGTAATTATATTATTTTCTCATTTTTTAGACAAATTTTTCAAGTATAGTTTTTCCCTTTTTAATGGTCTTTTCCTGTTACAATCTATTGTTATTATTTTAAAGTTTATAAATGATTATATTTACAATCAGATATCCTTATTATTTATTAATCTTTGATGTTTCATTATTTGATAGTTATGATCTATTTTGGAATAAAAATTATATGGATTTAATTTTTATGGAAAATAACAGCTTAACTGTTTTTTCATTGATAAAACTTATCCAATTACCTCTTCGTAGTTCGTAGGGGTAGTGACTTAGGGGGTGACGTTTTAAGAACCATTATTCGAATAAAAATTGGAAGTCTTAATTAAGAGCTAAAACTTGACTAAGGACCAAATAAGCCTCACCCAACCACCCTATGGTGTTTTAAAAGCTATGATAACCTTAAATATTGGGTACATATTTCCTTTGTCAAAGCAATGTTAGGTGTTGGGGAGTTTGATTAACACTCACTCTATAAGAACTGATTTTTTACATATACCAACTACCCATCTCTCTGTAGCTACACATCCATGATTGTATGTGCTACTACCACGTTGCTTGGGAAACATTAAATATTAATTTGTTAACAATCAAAATGATAAGCAGATAATGATCCTTGAACAGAGATTCGTAATGGGGATGGTAACTATGATTAACTGTTGATGCATTGAAAAGAAAGATAAATTAAGATGACTATGATGATTCATGATACCTAACTAATTCAATCTACATTTTAATTAGTGCTGCTCCTTATGTGGGTCTCTGAAGCCGTTTAAGATATTCTGTGGCATTGAATACTTATAATGAAGAAATAAATAATTCCAAGTTCCGGTTCCTTATATGAAACAAAATGAGCATTAAGAAGGAGTGGCCTTTCCTATAATTCGATCTGCAAAAAGCTTGTGATAAAAAAAGAGGGGCAGACATGAAAAGGTCACACTCACACCCATAGGAGCCGGAGGTATTGAAATGAATTCCCTACATAATGAAGGCAGTGCCTTTAAATCTAATAGGCTTTTTAATCGTTTCCTTTTTAAATGATTGATTTGATTCAATTTATGTGTAATATATCTTTCATTGTCAATGGTTCAAGACTTTATGTTGGGAAATTCTTAATTAGTTGTTTGACTTTTATATTCTTAGACCTCACCTAGTAAAATAAATGAACTTCATTTGGTGTACTCTATCTTTTTTTTAAAACAGAAAATAGACGTGGTTTCCATTGATAAATGTATAACTTTCCAATCTAATTGTTGTAAATGTGGTTTATAGAAAACGAGATGATAAATAAGTCATATGTGGTGGGACAATTGTCGAGTTCATTTCAAATGAGGGATGTGTTATGGAATATCTGCTAGTTCCACTTCCTAAATGGTAAATCTTATTGTAGAATTCTGGTATGAAGTTAGGTAAGCTCATCTGATGGGATAACATTAGATTTATTAGGGAGACGTTTATTTAAGTTTTTGAAAAGGTAATTTTTTTTACATGAAAAGCTAATATTAAGAATATATAAAAAAGAACCTAAAAAAAGAATATATAAAAGTGTAATCAAAATTAAGAAGTGTATTTGAAGTGAATAATTTTTATTTAAAATAATGTTCAATTTGAATAAGACTGGCTTAGTGAGATTTATAATAACTTCTAAAAACTTTCTCATTTAAGAAAACATCCTAAAAATGCTTTTGTCGAAGAATGCCTCGTAAAGACTTCAAAAAAAAAAAAAAAGAATGACTCATAAAAACCCTCTTATTCAATAAGAAGATCCAGATTTATAATAGACTATATCTACAATAAATAAATGTTTTAAATATATAAATTGTATTATAATTAAAATTTATAATATCTAAATATATTTATTATGTAAATTATATTTTATAATTACAATAAATAATTTAAATTATGATATAAAAATTTTAAATTATTGATAATTTAAAAAAATAGTAAAATTTAATTTTAAAATAGAGATAAAAGATAATAAATAGAAAGGAATAGACACTTAAAAATATCAAATATACTAATAAGTATACAGTTAAGAAAGTAATTTATGGTTGACAATTTTTTTTAGCTAGTTGTGAAACTCTTACTCTCCAATTTGTGTTTTCCAATTTACAATTTATTGGAGTAGAAGTATATTAAAAGTTGATTTTTTGTTTGGTTAAAAATATAAATAAAATATGTTTCTTTTGAAAGTAAATTATAATTTTAGTCTCTTTTAAAAGTTATTAAAAAATTAGTATAATAGAATTTTTTAAAATTTTCATCTTTTTTTTTAAAATTTGAACAAACATATTTAAATTTTTCAAAAATATTTTTTTTTATGAAAACAAATGAATGCAACAACTACTCTGTATCTTAAAATCGTTAAAAGAAAATCACCTTTTTTTATCACCTAAAAAACATTATTAAAAGTTTAATAACCACACCCTAAAAACATGATATGAGAATTTTCTTAAAATTGTATCTACAACAGAAACACGATATGAGAGGATGCAGTGCACGTTAGATTTAAGAGAGAAAATTGTTAGCAATTCCGAAAGTTGAAAAGAGAAGGATTAGGATGGGAACATGCTAAATTTTGGTTCCACGAAAATAAAGAGAAAAGAGAGAGGAAGTTCTATACTTTAATCCTACATATAGCAAAAACTTTGTTGAGAAAATAAAAAACCCACATCCATGATATCTATATCTCGAAATTTAATCTATGACTTTCAATTTCTAGGATAGTTTGCTTCTAAAAAAGTACAGAAAAAAGAGAATGTGAAAGGAACTGCGTACAAATCTACAATATATCTTCCCCCATCTAGAATCCCTTGACTTTTGCAACGCTCTTAATTCTCTCTTTCATTTAAAATCTTCCTCACCAAGAAATTAATAGCATCACCCCACCGTTTGAGCCAAACTCTGACGTCCTTCAACACGTCACATAACCCTGCACCCTCCTCTGTTTTCAACATATTTATTCATCTTTTTCTCAAAAAAAAAAAAAAAAAAAAAAACAGAGAACAAAGCACCCTCCTCTGTTTTGAAACAGAGAACAAAGAACCATCGCCATGCTTGATCCGAGAACACACTACCCCACCAATTCTTTCGAATTGTACGACGCAACACGACACAAACCTCACACATGGGAAGCTACGAACTCCGGTTTGTGGCCTTCGAAACCCGCTTTGGATGAGGCAGAGGTAGATGATTCCGGAATATGTTCACCTCCCATGAGGACCACGAGCCCCCCACGCCGCAAAAACAACCGCCGAAGCCTCTCGCCAACGTCGAGGAAGCAAGCCATAGTCAATGGGCAGAGGGAGCTCATGGAAATGGTGAAGAACATGCCCGAGTCCAACTACGAGCTCTCATTGAAGGACCTCGTTGAGCACCACATGGTTGTTGATGCTACTAGACTTGAAAAAAACGCGGTGGAAGAGAGAAACTTGAGCAGCGTGTACAACAAGAGAGAGAAAAGTGGTGGTAATAGAAAGGTTGATAATAATAATAATAACAAAAAGATGGCACAGGTGAAGAGGAACGGGAACATTGATCGTGGAGGGTTCTACCTCAAAATGGTGCTTCCTTTTCCTTTTGGATCTAAGGACAAGAAGAAGAAGATGAAGAAAAATGAGTCCTTGGGGAATAGTTGTAGTTCGAGAGTTACCCCTAAACCTTCTGATGGATCAGCAAAGGGTGGTGTTGTTGATAAGGAGTGGTGGAAGAAGAGTCCTTTAGCGTGTAAAGAGAGTGATAGTGGTGAATCGAGTATCAATAGTGACAGTGGGAAGAGTTCTGGTAGCAGTAGTAGCAATAGCTGCAGTAGCAGGAGTAACAGCAGGTATGTTCTGATTTCATTCAAACCAGTTTAAATTAGAAATGCAATTTCTTTTTCTTTTTTCTTTTCTTTTTATGTGTCGAAATGAAATGGTGGAGAGAAATCAAGTAATTAACTGGGTGCTCTTCCTAAATTTTCTGGATTTATTTGGGTCAACTATGGTTTGAGTGATGATCAAGTAGCTATTAATTGCAAAGTAGATGAACTAAAATCTAAGGACAAAATTTATACAAAGTTCTTTAGAGGTGCTTTTGATGCAATTCTCTAATCAGAACTTGAGTTTTACATAATCTATCTTTATTTTTAATGGAAAATGAAGAATAGTGATAACAGTATACAAGAACTGCATCTTTTTGTCCCCATTGAAAAATTTTAATTTGTGGCAGATTGAAGAAAATAAAAGCTATTCACAGCTATAGATTTTTGCTGTAATTGCAAATTGAACTTTGAACTTTGTCTGTAGATTTTTCCATTGGTTGTTTTGTTCTTGTAACAACTCAGATCAGAAAATTCAGTTGTTTATCCTTCAAATTTAACTGTTTCTTAGGAAATATGTGTTTGAGCCTTGAAAAAATATCATGGTGTCTTGATTGTTGCATTTTGCTCAATACGTTGATAACTGAAGAAGTCAAAGAAGGAAGTTCAACAAATAGACAACGGACACAGGTTGTCGGGTTGATTGGACTTGCTTTAACATCGTATCCTCGTTGTGCCACTGTCAATCCGTGACTGTGTCACGGTTAAAGACTAAAGAGGCGATGCTGAGTTCAGTGTTCAAGTTGTAAGACAACGAAAGTAAAAGGAGCAACAATTTGGCCTTGTTTATTAACTAATTGCAATTATTTCCCCCAATACTCATCTGATTAAGCAAGTAATTATGGTGAAGCAACCAACTGTATATACTTTGAATAATGGAAATTGCTTAACAAATTGAGTAATACTAGTAACTACATTGTTTGTGAACAGCAACATAGATAGTAAAACTTGACCTACCAAGTAACCAATCACACTTAATATTCACTTGGATGTGTAATATATACTAATATGGTGTTTGTCATATATCAGTTACTAATTAATTTTTGGATGTGATGCAGGCGTGAGAACAGTGGTAGGCGTTGCTGGCCTTTCATTCGCAGACCGAAAAGTCGAACACAAAAAAGTAAGATATCCTTCTGATGAAACAACACAGTGCTCTGAGAACTACACATGTTCATGATCCTTAGAAGCTTTATCTTCTTAAACTCCTTACAAGTTTGATTACAACCTAGTACCATGTAACTTTTTATGAATGATGAAGGCACATTCAACTAGGAATCTCGAAGAAATGTATTGTGAGGATGAAATCTGTATAAATGTGACTGTGCTTCATGTAATTAAGTTTTTCTGATTTTCATACATGATAAGGCAAATACAAGCATGCCAAGAGAAGGTTTACCAAGTTTCAATTTTTTTATCTATACCCTCAGATGAATATTTGGAAACTTTTTATGATTACTAGGATCCCACAGTTGAAGCAGTTGTTACTTTAAGTTATAGATTTCCGAGTGATATGAGCATGAATTAACACGTTATCTGATGGTACTTGAACAAAAAATTTAAGTACTAAATGAGGTAACATACATTAAGATGAATAGTTAAATGAGTATTTACAGTTAACTATTTATGAACGAGAAAAAGTATAACTATCAACTCAAATTATTTTCTTGAATGAAAATAATTACACTAATTTTATTTTAATATGGATAATGTGATTGAACTCGATCAAAATAACTTTTCAAAAATACAATTCCTGATTAGCTTTCTTTATTAATAAAAAAACACAGTATGACGACTGTGGAATATTTATAACCAACTAGCGCCGATGTCACATGTTGTGCTCACGGCAAGTGCACTGGTCGTACAAGTAATAAAGTGAAAGAAAGGGATTTGTCGTTCCCAACGAGGATTGTTTGACCAAATAAACTATAATTTCGATCGATAAGTTGGATACCAAATAATGAAATAATGTTGTGGTTATGTGTGTGTGAATTGATTGAAGGAAATTAAAACTAAAGACAAGCGGAAATTAGTATTAAGGCAAGTGAGAAAATAACAATGTATAAGAAAATGTAGCTAGGGCAACCCACGCTCAATGTGCCTATCTATGAATTGATATTGAATACTACGTTCTATTATCTAAGTTATTCAACCAATGTGTTTTTCTTATGTTGACTAAGCTTTGATGTCTCTTCCACTTAGTTCTTTAACCTACCATCCAACCCTAATCTCTTAGTGATCTTAAGCAAGTTAAGCATTAAGCAAACACATATATGAGTAAGGTTGCAAGCACCCACCCTTATGTCTAGGCAATGTTAGCAAGTTACCACACTTAGGTCAGAAACTAAAGTCCCAATATGTCTATTGTGAACTTAAGTTCTAAGCTCTTAACTAGGTTAGCTAAGTCTAGGCAAGAGAAGGAAGAGAAATGCAAAGTGTAGTAAAATAACTTGTAATAAATGAACAATAGCATTCAATACATCCAATAAAGATTTACATTAAGTGCTTTGGCCCTAACCACAATAAATGCTCAGCCAAACCTCATAATGGGTGGTTGAGTTACAAAAAGGAACATCCCTAGCTGAAGCAAGAAGGAAGAAGATGAAGGAGGAACCCCACCTTGGTCTTCAACCTCAAACCCTAACTAAGAGTGCCCAAAGCTTCTAAGCCCTAGAATGGTGTCTTCTCCCTCCAAAATTCGTGTGTTGAAGTCTGAAGCTTTTGGTATTTAAAGGAAACCAGTGAAAGTTCAAGATTGCCCTCGAAAAACCTCAGAAAACACGAACTGCAGAGTCCCACGCCTGAGGCGTGGCTTCCCACGCCTGGGGCGTGGCATTCCAGACAAATCAGCTTATGGAGGCACTTTCCCACGCCTGGGGCGTGGGATCCCACGCCTGGGGCGTGGACTTCCAGCCAGAATTGCAATTAGAGGCCTCTACCCACGCCTGGGGCGTGGGACTTCAAGCTGGAGGTGTGGCACTCCAGAACTTCCAAATTTGGCTTGGATTGAGTGATTTCCTGCTTAGAAAACGGTTCAAATTAGCACAACACTGGAAAGGAATGGAATCATCAACATTTAACATGATTATATGCAATTCTACACTGTTTATCAATGATTTTGGCTTTGAGAAGCTTGGAAAGGACCATATGCTGGATGCATATCATCACATTATTCACAGAATGATGTATTGATGTTTTTTTGACAGGACGATGTATTGATGTTGGAAGAGGGATCTTCTAGATTTCTACTAGGCTCCATAATTTTTCAGGAAACAAATGTACAAGTCAAGAGCCAAGTGGATCTTATAATGTAAAATAAACCAAGTGGATCTTATTTTTAATTGCAAAGTATCACATTAAATTTATTTTGTTTTTCAAAAAATTGTACACAAGTCAAGAACCAAGTGGATCTTCTTATGTAAAAAAAATCAGTGGATCTTATTTTTAATTATGAAGTATCACATTAATTGTATTTTACTTTAAAAAAAATTGCACAGATTTTATTTACCGCAATGCTACAATTTACTTGAAAATACATAATATATTGAAAATAAATAAATTACATTTTTCATATGCTTCTTTGCAAAAATAACATAAGAAAAATAATTGGATTCATTATATAAGATTTATTTAAATACTACGAAAAATGATTATATTTCACAAGTAGGAATCCAATTTGTTGTGCCGCATTTTCATATTACCACTTACGCTATTTAGAAATTTTGTAAAAGTTGCACTATATCAGCAAAATGCATAAAAATAAAATAAAATAGATAACAAAAAGCTTACATGTTATGCTACCATTCACTGTATAAATATTTAAAAGAAATAAAAAAAAATTCATTTTGGTAATTATTAGTGAGATAAAAATAAGAATAATTTAAAACTGAAAAAGCCTTAAGATAATGCTTAATTTTTTTTTCAAACGATAATTTTTTAAAGTTTATAAATATATCGTCATGTCTTTATTATGTATTTAATATTTGGTAAAAGAAATAAAAAAGGGACTCCTTTCCAATTTTTTAGAATATAACGTTTATAAATGTTATAAAAAAAAATCAAGTATAGAAACTAATGGATCATTTTGAGTCATCTGTTTGCATTTACTGTTGCCTAAATTAAGCATTTATATTCCACATCTCCCATTTCACTTTCTGCACTTCCCAAAAGATTCTACTGGACAAAAATATTCCTTTATTAGAGACTTCCATTTTTTGGTATTTCGGAATACCTATACTGGATTAGGTTTTTGAAATAATTATCCTATTCTTGAATACTTATTTTGAAATATGATTTTCGTGTTCCAAAATAGGATAAATATTTTGGAAAAATATTTTGGAAACATACTGTATTCTGAAATAGGGAAAAATTATATTTCAGAAGAGTATTATATTTCAAAATAACCATTATGGAATAGGCAACACGATCCCCCCCCCCCCCCAAAACCTCAATTGCGTGAACCTCCCTCCCTCTCTCCCATTGCATAGTGATTAGTTCCCTTTCGCCTTCAGCAACCTCGCAATTCACCTATTCTAACTAACCCCTCCTCCTCCTACTTCCCCGTTCCCTTTCACGTTCAACAACCCACAACCACTTACTACGTTGCACCCATGTCGCCGTCCCCTCCTCCATTGCAGCACTCGCACAAGTTAGAATGTGCACGAATTGGACAGGGAATCTGAACTCAACAAGCTCTCTTGATGGAGGATCGAACCTTACTAGTAAAAGAGGACGACTACACAAGAATTGGCATGGAAGAGGGGGTGCTTGGTTGGCAGTGGGATCCAAAGATGGATGATATGTTGGTGTAGTGGTGGGTGACAACGTTACTAGAGGATGTTGGAGGGTAGGGTGGAGGATCAACACACGAGGAAGAAGATAGAAGAAAGAGGGTGGAATACTTTTGTTTATTCCACTTCCTTTGGAGGTGTAGGATTGAAAAGGAGAGATGCACGATTCAAATTTCTCATTATGATAGCACGTTGACATGGGTTATCTAAATCTATCCATGTAAAATGTGCATAGTGTAAACAACATAGTGGCCACCTTGGGCCTTCAAATGTTTTTGTCTGCCAGATTCGTTTATTTTTTAATTTGCTCTCATTTTCATGTGTTTGTTGGAGATTATCTCCATAAGTAATTGACCTTTGATGTTGATTCCGCTCCATTATCACCCCAAATTGAGGTTGGTCCTGTAACACAATCTGAATGACTATCTTCAGCCTATAAAAATTTCAAAGTGGTTTTACTTATGCATCACCTCATAAATAAAACGTATAGTTAATTATTTATCAACAATGCTGTTTTGCTAGAATGGTTTTTCTAGAACGGTATGCACGTGTCCCACTTTTCTCCATTCATGTAATATATTTAGTACGTATACGTGGACCAAACAAACTGTTTTTTTTATTACCTTTTTTTTATAATAACATTTCAAACTCATATTCAAAGCCAAATGAATTAGCTAGTGGGAAAACGAGAAATATGTCCTCACTCCTCATATATGACGCCGTGATGTCAAGGTGATCGTACATGTTTACATTGTTACTGTTGGTGAGTGTAAGAATTAAGAAAACCATCTCTTACATTATTCAGCCGCATAAGTGACTAATTGATACTAGTATTTAATAGTATCTTTTGTGATCTTCAATAACATCTTTAAGATTTTGTCCTCAGATTTTTTAATAAAAAAATGATAGATTTTCATCATAAAAAATAAATTATCGTAGAAAAATTCTAAAGATCTATTTAATATTAAAAAAATAATTTTTTCATCTCTTCTTAAAATCTTAAAATGAAATTTATCATTAAAGAAAAAATAAAAAAATATAAAAAATTCTTCAATCTTATTTAGTATTACTAGGTACAACAAAAAATAGTATAAAATCCTTGAGCACATGCACTCCTTACAGCTACGCCTGCACGTGCCTGTTATGTCAATCTTATAAACTATCCAATAGTTTCATGCAACCGTTAACATGGTAGAGACGTTGTTGGTGTGGTTGATATTCTTCCCTGTTAGCTTGAGGGTGTAGATGTCAATCATCCTGGAGAATAGGAGAAGAAGTTAGAGAAGATGTTGTCAACAATTGCAGGTTAAATATGTCTCAGGTTTCTTCTAAATAGTTGATTTTTGTTTATGGGTTCTTAATAATTTTTTTTAAGTTATCTTGAATCTATAATATATTAAATTTTTTATTTTAATTCTTTATTATTAATTAAGTGATGATATCATCTTATAAATTGATAGTATTACATTATCACTTAATTAATGATAAAGATTAAAATAAAAATTTTAATATATCAAAAACATCTAAAAAAATAAAACATTTTATTAAAAATCTATAACAAAATTTGATAATTTATCATAAATCTTAAACATATTTACTTAATAATTATATTACTAGTTGTCACATGACCAAATCTATTAATATCAATATTGATATTCATTCTTTCACATCAATGTCCTTCTTTTTAAGATTTTATAATTACTGTTTATAATTAAATTAGTTATGTTCTTAACATATTTTCTTATATAATTACTTTATGTGTCAGATGCCCGTGGTCGTGATGAATTTTTGCTTGTAATTCATGTGGTCATGATTATAATAAACAAATCTTAATAAAAAAAAGTAACATCCAATATTTGTTTTTAGTAAATTCTTTGTTCAATCCTTTCTCTTCATTTTTCTTATGATCTTTTCATTTGATACTCTCTCTATATATATATAGAGATGGGATCATTTTACGCCGGTGTAAAACTTTATAGTTTTACACCATTCAATAACTTTTTACTGAATAAGTATTTTACAAAATCCACCGTTAGATTGAAAGCTTATATCATGTAGATCACATATCTCAAATTTCATAAAAATCCGAAATCATTTGGAATTTAATCAAAATAGTCTAATTTTTACGTATTTTAGAAGTACATATACCGTTAATTTTTATATATATCAATTAGGTTTCAAATGATTTCGGATTTTTGTGAAATTTGATACATGTGATCTACATGATATAAACTTTCAATTTAACGGTGGATTTTGTAAAATACTTATCCAGTAAAAAGTTATTGAATGGTGTAAAACTATAAAGTTTTACACCGATGTAAAATGATCCCATCTCATATATATATATATATATATATATATATATATATCTTAAATTATTATTTTAGTTCCTCAATTTGAGAGTCCTATTTTTTCAATCCCTTAAATTTAAATTTGTCTTTTTTTTAGTCCTCAAATTTTTAAAATTGCTCTTTTTTAGTTCATCCCCCATGAGTGTGTCTTTTTCTTAATTCAAAAAATGACCTATCCAGATTTTTAAAACTATGAAATAGCCTACAAAATTACCTCAGGTTCTAATTTTTCTGAAACAAAACATATCCTACATAAATTACAGTACTTAACGAATAAGAAAAAAAAGGATAAATTGTCATTTTACCAATAAGATGACTTGTTTCTTTAAAAAAACAAAAAAAAGAACAGTACATTCGATTTGACCAAACTCACCAGAGTGTGAATGGATTCGTGGAATAACATTCGAGAAGAACAATCTACTATTTTATTGAATAATTATTAGATATTATTTTTATTAATTATATTAATAACGGTGAAAGCTTCATAAATATACAGTGTATTATACAAATATTTGTTAGAAAAGTTTAAAACAAAAGATATCAATAAACATATAATTATTTTTTATTTAGTAAAATTATATTTTTAATCCAATAATATGAAATATTCATTAATATTTGTTTTTTGTTTTTCACGTGGATGTTCTTACGTTCGTTAAAAAGAAACATTTGACCAGAAGGTTAATTAGTGAATCCCCACCATTGACAACAGGGTTTTTTCTTGCATGCTAAAATTCCGAGCCAACAAGTATAATTCTCATTGATCTTCTAAATTCCAATGGCACCCCGTGATTTTCAAGCCAATCCAGTCGAACAGAGAGAAAGAAAAGAAAGAAAAACGCGTTTATGACTTGGTTCGATTGGTTTCTTCCATCCTCCACCAAAGTCAAACTAGGAAACCTCACCAAATACTATAAACAATTAGCTTCACTTCATATTTTAATGAATGAATAAGGATAAAGCATAAACAATTTTATTTTGCCTACCCTTGAAAGCGTTGTACTTTTCTTAATTTTATCGTAATATTGTTTGGTCAGACGTCACTCCAATGAAAATATTATCAATTCAATTATGGCACATATAATTGATATTTTGAGGACACAAGTTACAAAATACTAATCACATATGAAATACAAATGTTAATTCTTTTTTATAATTGTTATATACTAATAAACATCTTTTAATATTTTTTTGCTTTTAGTGTGTGTTTAATAACGCTTAAATTAAGAGAAATTATTACTTTTTAAAAAAGTTTTAAGAAATTAAAAACAAATAATTGTTATTTTAAAGCAAGTTAAATCAAACACATACTTATTTTTTTAATTGGGATACTGAAATGTTAACAAGTACTTTATAGATACTGATTAAAAATATAATTGTAGATGGATGTCTTCCCCTCAAATAAAATCCCTTCCAATCAAAATATTTATATTTATATTTATATTAAAAATAAAAAAAGTGTTTATTAAATGATTAAAAAACATTTTTTTATATGTTAATTACGATATAAGATGTGTCAGCATAAATCAATTTATTTGTATAAGAGAAAAATTTGGAGGAAGGAATGATTAGTCAGTCAAGATAAGGAATACAAAGAAAACAGTGAGAGTTCAAACTTATTTGAGGAAAATGATTATACATTTTCACAATTTTTAATAAATTTTTTATTATTATTAATTTTTAATAAAATTTAAAATTATTTATTATTTAAATTTAATTTGATTCTATAAGTTTTTGAATTTAATTTCATCCTTTAACTTTTTAGATTTAATTTGATCTTCTAATTCTTAAATTGATTAAATTTTATCATTCAAATTAAATGGTAAAAAATTATATTTTGTGATAATTTAAAATCATTACAAATATATATTTTTAAAATTAATAGATTTTAAAATCATAGAATTAAATTGCACAAAAAATTTAAGAATCAAATTAAATTAATTTTAAAAATTAAAGAATTAAATTGAATAAAAAATTAAACAATTAAATTAAACCTAAATAATAAAATAAAAGAAAAAAAATACTAATTTAACCTTTAATAAACAATTCTCTTTGTCATAATCAGGACGTATATAAAGCTGTCGACATTGAAAATAACAAAAGAATTAATAAATTGATGGACGAAAAGAGGAGCGGGCGGTGTAGAAAGAAAAAGCGTGGAGTGGGTCTTGTATTTGTGTTGGAATCCCAAATTCATTTCTTCAGTTTCTCATTCTCAACTCTTCTTCTATTCTGATTTTGATTTGTCACACACACACACGCAAGTAACGTTTCTTCAACCTCTCTACGTAATCTATGACTGTTTTTTTTTTTTTTTTTTTTGTCTTTGTCAACACTTCACCATGTGTGTGGGGTTTTAGGTTCATTCGATCTCTGCAACATAAATCCTTAATCTATTTCTTTCGATTTCTCTTCTCTTGCGTCATGTTTCCAACTTAGTTCTTTGATTTGGCGTGATTATGATTTGCTTTTTTCCTCCTTCTGCACGATTCAGCGTTTTACTTCCCCATAGGGTTTAATTGACATTTCTGGATTTCGATCAACTAGTCGATTGAGCTTCTCTTCTGTCAATTACTCAGTTTTGATGCACATTATGTTGCATTCTTTCTTTGTGAGTCTGTTTTTGTTTTTATTTACTACCTATTGAATTGACGGAATGAACGTGGATTTTTGAATTCTAGATTACTGATCAGATAAGTGCTGATGATATTTGGTACGATGCACTCTACGATTTTGAAAGGTATTTATTGATGTTGTTACATTGGATTTGGGTTTGCAGAAAGGTTGAAAGTAGAGGGACTTGATTCAGTGGAGGTGGAGAGAGATGGCTAACAACGCTGCTGCTTGTGCTGAGAGAGCAACTAGTGACATGCTCATTGGTCCTGACTGGGCAATCAACATAGAGTTGTGTGATATCATTAATATGAACCCTGGGTATTGTCCTCGTCTCTTGCTTTGTTTCTCTTAATCACCAATAACTGCTGAAATTACCTGTCATGTGCTTTGCTTGGAGAGTCATTGGTCTGCTGTATGATTAGGAAATTTATTTTTCCAATCAAACTGAACTAAACTGGAATCTTAGTTTGTTGGTTTTATACCAAAAATGCTTGTACTGTGGTTCAGTTTGTTCATTAGTAATCTTGCACCCCGAAGATGTTAATTAATTTGATGTTTTTTGTTTTAGAAAATAAAGACTGCTCTGGTACTTCTTTTATTCTCTTATATGTTGGTAAAAGGTGGGAGGGTAAGTTTTATCTTGCACTCTTTCCGTGCTAGAAAGGGTTCTGTGTTGTCTATATAGTGTGAACAAGAAAACTGCCTGGCCTATTGTATTTGACAGAGTCAACTTTTATTGTGCATCTGGACATTGCTATATCATTATTGTTTTCTAAAGTTTTGACTTGCTGTTTTTATGTTATCGACTGAACTATTTGTGAATAAAATGGCTATCTTAACTGCTGCTAGCCCTTTTCTTTCTCATAAAGCGACTTCCAATTGTTCGGTCTCATTGAAATTCTTGAAAAGGGGAAAAGTGGGATCATTAATAATGTATCACAAACATAACTGAACCAAGAAAAGTATAGGTTTTAATTTTTGAAGGATTGTTAAGTTGGAAACTATAAGTTCTTATCACATAGAAGACAATTGCAGGCCGTCTTAATTCTGAGAATCAATTAATTTAGTTGTATTTTGATGACTTAATTACACTTTTGGTACCAAACTTTAATTTCTCCTGTGTTGATTTTGGCCTGTTTATTTTATATTGGAACAAATAATATTGCCCCCCTAGTATTCAAATTGATGCAATTTAGTTACCTTTTATCATTTTGCTATTGATGTGACACTCTTTTGCTGACATAATATCATGCTACATATGTCACACTCACAGCGAAAAAGTGCACTTGAATATAGATAAATCCATGTCAACAATAGATGAGGAATTCAATTGTATCAATTTGAATATTGTGGACATTATGTTGTTTCATTCAAAACTGGGGGGGCTAAAACCAAAATTTGATGAAAACAGGAGGACCACAAGTGAAATTAAGATGCTTTTGAATTTGATCTTGCATTTTAGTTTTGGATCTCATGTATGTAATTGATTCAATTCATCCTTATGTTGATTTCTCATGGGTATTCCTTAATTATATTGTTCCTCATATTCTGTGTTACAACTAATTAAATTTGCAGGCAAGCAAAGGATGCTTTGAAGATACTCAAGAAGCGTTTGGCCAGTAAAAATCCAAAAATACAGCTTCTGGCTCTTTTTGTCAGTATTTTTTTTTTTCTTTTACTTTTCAATAATTGTTGAATATTTAATGTACTTGGATATAGTGTATTAAATATGTGTTATCAGTTATTACTTATTACTATATTTTTATATTTTTAAAGGTATGTTATGCAAAAGTCCTCATGGTCATAACTCATAAATTTTTATTTTTCCATGATAAAAAGAGATTAGGTGTAAAATACTTTAAAAAAAAATTATCCATAGATTTGTGCAGGTGGTTACAAAAAGCAATGATTACCTGACATGGGTCTTTGTATTTGATCTAGGTACTGGAGACCCTTAGTAAGAATTGTGGTGAAACTGTATTTCAGCATATCATTGAGCGGGATATCTTACATGAAATGGTTAAGATAGTGAAGAAGAAGGTATTTATTGGTTTTGACACTTTATATTTCATTTTTAATCTTCCTTCTGTAACTGTATTTTCTTTTAATCTAATTGTACAGCCGGATTTAAATGTGAGGGAAAAGATACTGATTTTAATTGATACATGGCAAGAAGCTTTTGGGGGGCCAACTGGAGTTTATCCGCAATACTATGCAGCATATAATGAATTGAAGGTGAGCTTGCGCATCTAGATATTACTTTCTGAGATTAATTTATGCTTTGCAAGCAACGATTGTACTGTTAAATGTTATGCATGAACATTTCTGTTGCTGTACATTTGTACTGTGTCAAATGTGAAATGTTTTCCTACTAGAGGCATGTTAATATTTTCTGCCTGTCTGCAACATATTATTATAGTTGTTTTATTTCAGGTTCAAATTAGCTTGAGGTCATCATTGTTTTTTTCTGGTATTTTTATTAACTGGGTTAATGTGTTATATAGTTACATGAGCTGCACCCAACTGTGTGCTTGCATTGTTGACTCTTCAGTATCCAACCTTGGAAATCCCACTCTCTCAAACACTTGTACACAGATAATTAATAGGCTTAATTGCACTTTCTTTCCACTCATCTTTCATGTTTCCACAAATTTTGCCCCAAACTATGAAATTTGCACATTTTGCACCCAACTCTTTTTTGCACATTCTACCACCGAACTTTCAAAATTTCGCGCATTTTGTCACTCAATTTCAAAACAAAATGCCTAATTATAATATAGGGGACATAAATGTGCGAAATTTTGAAAATTGGGTAGCATAATGTGCGAATTTGCAAGTTGGGTGTCAAAATGTGCACAAAAACAGTCAAGTGGCAAAATGTGTGAAATTTCAAAAGTTGGTTGGCAAAATTCGTGAAAATGTGAAAGATGGTTGACAAAAGTGCAATTAAGCCTGATTAATAATATATAAAAAATTAAGGTTCAAATCTAACATATCATTACGCACACCAATAACATATCAAACTCATTTTTCTAAACTAATATTTCATTAAGTTGTTGCTTTTTGACTTAGAGCTAATGTAATGTTTTTGATAATTAACAGTCTGCTGGAGTTGAATTTCCACCACGAGATGAGAATAGTGTACCATTCTTCACTCCCGCTCAAACTCAGCCAATTATTCATTCTGCTGCAGAATATGATGATGCTACTATTCAGGCTTCTCTTCAGTCAGATGCATCTGACCTTAGGTGCTCTTTGAAGTTTTAACTTTTATCACATTCTTAATATTCTGATCCTTATTTTTATTGTGTGGGATGGGGCTAGTTAATGATGTTATTATATATTTTTCATTTTGTAAGGAAATTAGCAGGGTATTTATCATAATAATGAATAATGTAAATTGTTGGTTTCTTAATTTTGAATTTATGCATTTTTGCATAAGTTCCCTGCTTTATATAACTTGGATGCATATTTTAAGGTAGGTTGCCATTGATAGAAATCTGGTCAATTTCAATTGCAATGAACTTATGCTTGGAAAAGATGATAAAAAATAACAAGTTGGCAGGTTATTTGAAAATTTGTTCATAGCTACCCTATGCCACACAATCACACTGTTAATAATGATGCTGTGTGGCCAGCAGTTATGCTGTCAATGACTTCTATACCATGGTGAAAGTTATAAATTTTATTTACCTTGTTATCCCTTTCGGAAATTGTTCCATCGCAACATTGGACCATCTCTGCCTCTTATACATTTGCTTGTATTTTTGACGTGTATAATTCTATTTTAATGATTATGATGTGTTTATTGTAAATTGTAACAGATGACTAGAGGTTGCTTGTTAGCATACCTATCTGCCGTAAATACAAAGAAGTTAATCATGTCTATTGGATTTTATCGAACATCGTTTACAATTATATGCCAATTCTTGAATTTCTTATTTCTGTTTTTAAGTTTCCCTACCCATTTAAATATGGAGCATAATTGTGGTTTAAAAATCTGAAAAAAATGGAATTTCTCATAATTTTGTACAAGTATACTTTTGTTGTATATTTGATTGATTATAGTGCCAATGTGTCATTTCCTCCATAATTAGAGATTCTCCCTTTGAACACTTATGTCTAATCGTCGAATGATATTTTGGAACAAAGTTTTATATAATCAATGCAAAAATAGGATCTAACCACAAAAAGGTTTACCATCTTAATTCTTAAGGCATGTGATTTTTTTGGTTCATGGGTTGAACTAAATGGTATATATGTTCCTCTCTGGGCAACCTTAAGGATGCATCCCTCACATTGCCCTGATGCATTTAGGACTTGGGAGTATTGATTCCCTTATCAAAATCAACAACACCTTTAACCCAAGTTAATTGGGGTCAGTGGTAGATGAACCCAATGATAAGTTAAAATATGCTGGTGGTGTTAATTTATTTAGCGAACCCTTTCTTAGATATTTACTAGGAGAATTTTGAAGCTCTTCTGAACTATTGCTCTCTTTGCTCTATTTTCGGTTGTTCTGGTAGTCACCCCCCTCTCCTCTCCTCTTTATCTTAACAAGACATTTTTCATGGAATAAAATGTTGGTGTTTGTCTTATCTGTCTCTAACTTGATTTGCTTATAAGCAGTTTGCTAGAGATTCAGAATGCTCAAGGACTAGCTGATGTATTGATGGAAATGCTTAGTGCCTTGAATCCTAAAGACCGGGAGGTGATATTATTATTATTATTATTATTATTTCTCATTCCTTTTCTGATAGCTTCATTCTGGAACCTCTGTTTTTCTTGTTTATGAAGTATTGGTTTGAGCTTTGTAATTGCTGTATTTCTGTATCCATCTTTTCATATTCTGCTAGTTGTTGTGTGGTACTATGGAATTCTTGATCTGGAATTCATCAAATTTAGCAAATTGAAGTAAGCAGGTTGTGAGAATTAGTAATTTTCTGATTAAGACCTAATGAAGTATGCATTCGCCCCCAACCTGTCATTGCTGAAATGTGCATTTTTAGGTTAGACTCCTATATGTTTTTGTGAGACTCCAAGGTTTTCTAGTTATTTTTCCTTCATGCTAATCTTTGGCCACAAGATATCAAATTTCCAGTTCCAATATCAAGATCATCCATGAGTTACAAAACTTAGTGGGCCCAAGATCAAGTTACTTATTATCTAGCCATTGTACAAAATTCAAGCATAATTTATCATCTAGAAGAATGAAAAATCAGTCAGGGTACATTCATAGCTTTGAATGAATCACTGATTGTTAATCCCTTCCCCTTTTCTAATTTTAAGTCATAATTTGTAACTCTTGCTTACGTTGATGTTCTGAATACACATTGTATTTAGCTGAGGTTCAAGAGTAGCTAACCATGAATTTTTTGAGGCATTAGAGTCTAGAACATGATTGGGTCCTGTCCATGAAAACATTCCTCGCAAGTGCAGAACAAAGATATAGTTCAAACTTAATGCTTTTGCTTGTCTTGATATTAACTTTTTAGCTCAGTGCAAAACTGTCATGGCAAGTGGTCGTTATTCATTTGTTTCTTAATATTCTGGACAAAATATGTCAGGGTGTGAAGGAGGAAGTGATTGTTGATCTTGTTGACCAGTGCCGTTCGTACCAAAAGCGTGTCATGCTTCTTGTGAACAATACTACGTAAGTTTTTGTTTCTCTTCTTTTAGTTACCAAGTCTCTTTGTGCAATTACAAAGAGTGACTGTAATGGTTACTTCACTTTCAGGGATGAGCAACTTTTAGGTCAGGGATTGGCACTGAATGACAGCCTTCAGCGAGTACTCTGTCGACATGATGACATTGTTAAAGGAACTGCTGATTCTGGTGCTAGAGAAGCAGAAACTTCAGTTCTACCACTTGTAAATGTAAACCACGAAGATGATGAACCAGAGGACGATTTTGCTCAACTAGCCCATAGGTGAACCCCCAAAAGTTCTTGCGAACATTAAATCCTGGTTATAGTTCATCCTTTTTAGTTTTTTTTTTTTTTTTTTGGGGGGGGGGGGGGGGGGGGAATCAAAGGCTTGACATATTTTCATTTGATATTTGATATGATAGCCTATTTAATTGATGTATATGCATTATTCCCTGTTAAAAGAGGTCCTCCATTCCCCTTGTCTTTTTCTCTTTATCTTCAGTTTCATAAACATTTAAATTTAAATACCACAATTTCAGGTCATCACGTGATACTCAGGCACAGAATCGAAAACCAGCCTATGACAAGGCAGAACCAGGGATGATAAACCCACTCATCCCCCCACCACCAGCATCAAAGAAGTCGGTCTACTCTGGCACCGGCATGTTTGACTATCTCAGTGGTGATACATACAAGACAGAAGGATCTCCTGAAAACTCAGAACCCACTTCATTTGCCGCTCCCCTTGATTCTAGCCCTAATCCAACCTCATCAACTATTCCATCTCTGTCTTCCTCTCGCCCTCATGCCGTGAGTAGTACCTCATCACCAATTTTTAGCAGCGAGCCTGTGTATGATGAACAACCATCTTCGGTGGACAAATCTTCAGAGTGTCTGCCTGCAGCTCCCTGGGATACTCAATCTCCTGGCATCATTCCGCCCCCACCTTCAAAGTATAATCAAAGACAACAGTTTTTTGAGCAACAAGGTGTATCTCATTCAAGTAGTGGATCCGGTTCCTCTTATGACAGCTTGGTGGGACAAACTCAAAATCTCTCCCTGAATTCATCCACCCCAACCAAACAACAGAAGCCAGAAGATGCCCTTTTCAAGGATCTTGTTGATTTTGCAAAATCCAAAACCTCATCATCTTCCAAACCCAATAGGTCATATTGATATGTTGTGTTTGTTTGATTGCTTATGCTGGTACACTTTATGAATGTTTATCACGTTTTGCTTCAGATCACTGAGACGACCGTTTTGTGGTTGGTTAGGACCCTTCGGATATGAATTGACCATGCGTGTACTTACATATATTTCTTATATTCATGTATATTGTTCATATTGAATTTGTTGCCTTATGTTTTCAATAATATCAGATTCTTTTAAGGATCAGAGTCTCTTCAAATTTGCTGGTCGCAAAAAGGGAATATGTGGTTATAGCATGGGCAATTTTAGGCTCAGACCCTAGTTGATGACCGACAAATTAGAAAAAATGGTCAAGCCCAAAAGATAGTAAGATACAACATGGAAATTATATAGTAAACAGTTTTTATCAGTGTCTGGTTCCTCACCCAGAGTCTTGAGAAAAGTTGCATGGAAATTAGAGTTATTCTTAGTCAGTAATCATCACTGAAAGCCACTAGATCCTGCAATCCTTTTCATAAGGAGTTGGACCAAGGGTGAAACCTCTGGACTAGATGACATTAATTTGCTTCATAGATGAACTAAGTATTATTGAGGAGGCCAACATTTTAAAAAAGTTATTGAAGGAAAAATGTTTTTTGATAAATTTTGTCGTGTAATTGTGCTTTGCTTACCATTGAGCAGCACCGTATGTGTGTAATTATTAACATAAAGGCAAAAAGTTACAAATAGTTGCTTCTGCTTTAAACATGGACACTAAACAAAGTGAGATATTCGTGTCTTATACCTTTCCATGGCCCATCGTCAATTTTATAACAATTACTTTTCAACATAATACTATATTGCCGTTGGGACTGGAGGAACCTTCGTACCGTATTAGCATGCACAATGTAGTGCAACTGATTTGTCCGTTTTAGTGCATACACGTGTGCATAAATCCAGCTCCCACAGATAACGTTAACGCTTTTTTTTTTTTTTTTTTTAAGGAAAGACAACGACATTCGTTTTTCATCAATTTACCAAATAAATGCTAGTTTATGATAGATGGAAAAGGATCCTTGTTTAATAGTACTTCAATCGGTATATAGTAAATCTATTTAAATGAAAATCTATATACTTTTTTTACAGGCTTTAAGATGATATGTTACATGCATGAGTGGTGATAATTAAAGCTCATATATTTACTTTAATTCGGTAACACTATGTCCAGCTAAAAAAATTTGGAAATAATATAAAAAAAAGGCATTGAATGGTACGTCTAATCATTCGAAATGAATGAAAATAAGAAATAACGTAACTTCATTTATTTAATAAAGAAATATTACATGTTCCATGAGAAACTGTTACGATCAGACACACAGTACGTAGTTAATTAAATGTATGTAGATATATATATGAAGCATACGTATAACATACTTTGTGTTTAAACAAAGAGAATAATGGCTTGCTAAGTTGAGCTGACCATGTAAGCAAGGATGCGTTGCCTTATCTTTCCACATATGAAGATGAATATTTTCCTCTTGATGCTTCCTCTACTTGGAGGGAATGAGTCTTTTCTGTTGCTCTTGTATGATGATGCTAGCCTAGTTCGATGCACTGATCCCATTCCCACGTGCACTTTCTTTTCCATGAGAATGATATATATAACCTAATCTATCTGATGAGATATATATAGTGGGTTTGCAAGAGAGGTAGTAAGTGATATATGCATATTTATATGAATACAATATCTGCTGTATAAACTATAAAGTTAGAATAGGAACCTTCGTGGTTCGTTACAATTTGCTAGTTAATGCTTATAAAGTGCCAATAATAGCAAGGTTCATGCAAGAGCAACTATTTTCGTACTAAATTTATATCCAAGCACAAAATGTGTATATATAGTCTAGTGCGCAACGCATTTGATTCTTGGGCATTGTTTACATCGTCTACTTCAAAAAAGTTAAGAGTAAATTGAGGTAATGTACGGTCAGCACCACTATAGAGAGGGAGGGACTATTTAAAAGTACATTCATCGGATAAGATCTGTGATCCAGCATGCTATTAGTTCGAAAAAACTTATTTACATTTGAATTTATCTTATGACATATTTGAAGAATTTATGAAAATAACTTATGATTTTTATAAATAAACTCTTTTCAACTTATTTTAATAAACCTTTTAGGGTAAACAGATGAAAATATTGTAATGTAGTATATCATTCTATATTTAAAAAGAATCCTCAAAAAGCTTTGAAATTAACCCTTACCCGTTTCAAAAAGTAAATATATATAAAAGTTAACTTTAGATAAATATTGTTTTCTATCCTGTGTGTAGTTAAATTAAGTTTTCTATTTTTTTTTCTTTAACTTTCCAATATAGAGAAAAAAGATCATGACTAATCCAAAATCCAGTCAAAAGATAGGTAAAATCTCTCCAAGAATTATTTTTTATCCGGTAGTCAAAAAGTAAATACATAAAAGTTATATTGTAGATAAATATATGAAAAGCCTTGAAATTAAGTTTTTTTTATCCTTTAGTCAAATTTACAAATCATAATGATAGATAAATATTATTTTCTATTACAGGAAAATGTTCTAAGCATTTAATTTATGTAGTGTTAGCGTTGCCATCTACCAATTAAAAATTATTGTCAATATGCTTTTTAAGATAACTATTGTAAAATTCATCAAATTTACAATACACATAATTATTTGAGACCAGATGAGAGTATGAAACATACATTTACTCGTATTCTAATGAAAATTATGTAATATTAAAAATTATTCACATATCATTCAATATCAACGGTACATTTAATCCAAATTAATTAGGATCGATAGCAGATGAACCCAATAATAGATTCTAAATAAGACTATTCATGTATCATTATTTAATTTTAAAATTTAATGACGAAGATAATCTGTTGGGCACCTGACAAGAGAGAGTTGGCAGATTAGTAGTCACATAAATCATAAAAGCAAATTGCCTTGGTGGCACAGGAAATCTGCTTTTGTGCAACTTTACATTTTTCTTTTGGTTTTGGGTCTTCCCAAAGATACATAGTTTCCTTTTGGGATTAGTTCATTCTTGCAAGCTAAAATTTTGCTTTGTCTAACCCACCTGAGTTTCTGAGCTGTGGGAGGAATTGGGATACAAACAAAAAGTCCAAGTTATTGATATATTTCAAAGAAGAAAAGCAAAAAGAGCTTGGAAGATGGACTTTGTGCTCCGCAACTTTTCAGGGCTATCTCTTCTTATTGACCCTTGGAACTGATCTGCTTGTTTTCCCTGAAGACAGAAGAGACAAAATTAGAAAAGCAAAATCAGTTATTGCATTATATCAGTCATTTTATTTATATTTTGAATCCTCAAACATGAACGGTTATGAGATATTGGTAACAAATAACATTGCTGATTAGAAAAATAGTCAAGTACGATCAGAAATTTCCTTTTTCTTTTCATAATTAGAGTTTATTTTGTTTAGAATCTATTGAAATCTTGATGGTAGCAAATTTGTGTTCTAAGCAAACAAGTAAAATTACTAATCCAAATTCCGAATCATTGCTCATTTCCACATGTCTTAATTTTACCTCCATTGCATCCTTGAGAGGTCCCCAACATTCCATTCTGTTGTATTTTTCTGAGCTAGAATGAAAATATACTCTAACTGTAGAATCCAGCAATTCAGGATGCTCGCGGAAAAGTGTAGAGTCTCCACAATGAATTGCTTTGAGTACCTGCCATACTCAAGTCAAGAATCCAACCATGTGTCATATATTAGCATTACTATAAAAAACTTCTTTAAAAAGTCAGAGACTCATCCTTGCAATTAATAATATGAGAACATAGCAACCTCCTCAAGAATTCACTACTTATTTCCAATTGGAGCTAGAATTTGTGCATATACCAGATAGAACACAAGTTGCACAACATACAAGATTGAAGAGGAAGTTTAGGAGACGGCATATTATTCCATTGTAAACATCCTTTATAAGCTTTTGTATTCATTTTGAGCAATGGAAAGCTTTGGTAAGGTACAGTTCACCCATACCCCCTCCCACAAAATACTCATGAAAGCTTTTGAGGAGGTTGTCATGCATAGCATAATACTTGGATCAGTCCTATAATTCAGATTTTTCTGTTTTGATGGGATCTATAAGTTAAATGCAAACATACCAAAGGCATTTCCTTGGAGAATATGTGATATCTCAATTCAGCAGCCAGATCCAGGAAGGAATTGGGACCACTGACAAAGCAATGAACATGTAGGCACATATCATTTTGCACTTTCTTCCATTCAGCTACAACATCATCCTTCTCATACCACCCTCTCAACTGCCAGTCACAGAAGGAATTGTATACATAAAATACGCATAAATTAAGAGAACTAATGTTCTTGCTCAACAAATGAATTAGGCCCTAGTTTCCAAGTTAAGCAGTAAGCATGCAAGAGTAGAGACACAAACCTGCTCTAGGTTGATCACATTGGACACAGCTAAAGTCAGATTAGCTGTAAAGTCACAATGGGATAGAATGTAGGTTCTTGGAATAATACTAGCATGTTTGTTTATCTGATCTTCCAATAGAACAACCTTCAGTTTTGAAGCTTCAAATCTTGCTGAAGGAACCAAGAGCCTAACAGCCTAAATAAAATAAAAACAAAACCCTCTTATACAAGGAATATCAGTGATACTAATTATGACACATCAAATAAAAAAAAATGTATTGCTATCACGAAACGAAACAAAAGATATCCAATGTTGTAAGATTAAAATGAACTCAAGAAAGAGAAGGAAGGTATTTGGTGTTCATTGACTACCGTGAGAAATTATTTGGATGGATCTCAAATTGCAAATAATTATCTCACGAAGCATATGGTTTGTGCATGAATCAAGAAACGGAATCTTAATTTTGTAAATTGGAACTGGAAGCCAGATTACCCATTGAAGCTGTTTATCCATAATTCAGTGATAACTGTCATGCAGCCAATAGTCAAAGAATGCAATTGCAATAGGCCAACAAATTAAAGTAAAAATCTTTTACAGGTATAATCTTAATATCTCTATAGATAAGGAAGTGAAATACAGTAAGCATAATTCCATCTACACATTTCACATATGAGTAATAAGGAATTCAAAATAAATAAATCATGTCAGGAAATGAGGACTTTCTGTTGCATCTGGTCTAAATTTCAATTTCCTGCTTTATCGTTAAGATTGGCAAAACACAATGCTGGGTGTTGGGAGTTGAGTTCAGGTTTGCATACTCCATTCATTTCAAAATAATGGTCACTTTTGAAGTATTAGTTTATTTCAAATTATTTGACATTTTAGAGAGGACAAAACTTAAATGCAGTTTCGTAAATACTTTTGGTCTTGTTCTTCAATTGGAATTAGAGTTTCACTTGGGTAATTTGCATAATAAAGGATTGTGTTAAATATCAACAATAGCAGATAGATAGGACATTCAACATGCAAATTCATGACCAAAAAAGCCTAACAAACTAGGCACATTAAACATGTAAATATCCACAACAAAAAAAACAAACAATTTCCCTTATGCTAGCCACTAAAACCAAAATGCAAGCAGACAACACTGAATGCATGACAATGGCAGGACCTTATCAAAGGGTAAGGGAGAGAAGGGCACCTCAGAAACAAGGGTGTTGTAGGATGGTGTGGCATTGGTGATGGACAAGAGAAAGGGTCTGCATCTAGTAGTAGTGGATGATGTTTTTGACATGATGTGGTTAGTGGTGGTGGTGATGAACTCTCTGGTTGGTGAAAATGTAAAGGCATTGTAAGAAGCACAATGACATGCCATTGAACATGCATAACACAGTGCTCCTCTTCATGTTTCACAAGCCACCATTGTCTTCTTCTCAAGCCTTAACGGCGACGGAGAAGGAAAGAGAAAGTAAAGTGGTATTCTTGGTTTGGTTCCTTCGTGTGGACTGTGATTCAGACCCCACATTCGAAAATCTCCGTCATCACTCCATTTCTTCCACACGTTTATTTATTTACTTTTTTCTTTTTAATAAATTATAGAAATGGAAACTTATAATATATTGTAGTTTTAACACGATGCATGATTTGAGAATGGAATTGAACGTTGTGCCACCCCATCAAAGAGCTCAAATTTTCGATAACATGTTGTGGATAATGTAGTGACGTGGCTTTACTTGGGTCAACAGTTCGGTGAAGACGCCAATCCTGATCTGCTTGAGGCCCTCAACTGACTCAGACTCTGCTATTCCCACTTCTTTTCTTTTCTAACTTCATCTCTTTCTTTCTTATTTTTCATTTTTCTTTTATAAAATCCACATACACAATCGAATTTATTCTATGCCACGATAGACCTTGTCCAGACACACACAATAGAAATAATTTTCATATTTTTATTGTATGTCTCGACAAAGAATTTTCAAAATACACAAAGAATACATATTAAAAACATATTTCTGATTTATTTTATTATACTTTTCTCTCATAAGTATATCCATATCAGGTCATATATATTTTTTATTTATTATTAACGGGACATTTCAAATGAAGAGAAATCCTAGTGATACTTTTTTTAAGCCTTTCTTTCTTACACGCATTAGTTAAATTTTATTTAAAATCACCAATTTTGATGAATTTCACATTTTATTAAAATGATTCTCTATTATGATTTAGATGTGAGATTAATCAAAATTAGTGATTTATAATAAATTTTAATCAATCATAAAAAAATCTAAACAAGAGTATTATAAAGAATATCGTTAACATTCCTCGTATTAATATATAATTTTGTTTTAGGATGAAGAAGTAATCTCTTGTTAATGATTATGATTATATCTTAATTGAATATCGTTATATTTTAGAATATTCTTATAAAAATCTTAAAAGTAATAATTAAATATCACAAAATTTATTTGTTATTTTTTAAAAATCTTAATTGAATATTTTTTTAAATTCTTTAAAATTTTAATTCAATACCCCATTAAAAATCTTGCTTTAACTTTGATCGACACCTATGATTTCAATTGTCAGTACTTTAGGTTGAACTAACCCACCCATACTCATTGGACCTCTAGTCCAATCTAAAACCGAAAACATTACTGTACTTGGACAGAACAATTTATTTCCTCCTTTGACCTGAGTTTGGGGAGTAGCTTGAGTAAAAAGGGATTCAAGTTCTTTAATAACATGGTTTTGAGTTTGTATCACTATTTATATATGAAAAAACAAGAGTGAGATTTTTTTATATCGGTGTAAAATTTTATAGTTTTATATTATTTAATAATTTTTTACTGAATAAATATTTTACAAAATTCACCGTTAAATTAAAAATTTATATCATGTAGATCACATGTATCAAATTTTACAAAAATCCAAAATTATTTATTAATACATGTAATCTATATAATATAAATTTTTAATCTAACTGTGGATAAAATACTTATTTAATAAAAAATTATTGAATAATTTAAAATTATAAAGTTTTACATATTCCATCTCCAAAAACAAATTGTCTAGAGAAGTTTACGTCATGTTTGACCGTATCTAAAAGATACATGTTCACTTATTGAACGAGAGATTGTTTCAGAAGAAAAAAGTTAAGGCATATTTGGAAGATTATTTTTAAGGAGAACAATTATTTAACTTAAATTTCCAATATATAATTTTTTTTCCTAAACAAGCATAAAAAACTCAAAAAAGTAAAACTGTCTGACACATCTTTTTCTTTAATTTACACCTAAGTTGCTGTAACAACTCACAAAACCACGAGTTATGAATGATGTACAAGACAGTGAAGACACATGTCAATTGCTTCTAATAGTCAAATACTCAGCGACAAATACCTCTGTCAGCTTGATATTTTTAGTTAGCACACAGTAACAGACAGTGTTCTCTCTCTTTTTTCAGTTTTTCCTCAATCAAGGGTCATTTCCTTATTATATTATAGTGACAGTGTTTGGCCTAAACGAGATTCCCCACATTCATCTGCAACATCAAACTTGTCCTTCCTAAAAAATCTCACGTTCTTTCACCTCTGTTGTGTCTCCAACAATAACATATACCTGTTAATGTGCTCTACTGAGTTGATGACAGAGAAATGTGAGCAAAGACTGCTCTAGGATTCTCACCTCCCGGCCCTTAAGGTACAGTTCTATCCCCTTTCCTTGTTTTCACATTTTGCTTCCTTTCCTTCCAGAGTAGGATCTAAGGACCTTGCATCTGTGTATTGATGATCTTGCTTTTTCAGAAGAATATGCCAAAAATGTGCTCATGTGGTGTCTGTTTTTTGGGGAAAGTGAGTTTAAAGCTGGATGCTTTTTTCTCTTGAACCGTTATCTTCATTGCCCTTATTTGGGAACCTCATCTCTGTTTTCACTTTTCATGTTTTGGGCTTTTTGGTATTTTCGGTTTCTTCATGGTTTCCCCCATAAGGTGTGTTCTGGTTTATGCAATTGTTGGTCTTTGCACTTGATTTTGCTCAGTGTTGGCTCACATACTCGCATCCTTGTATGAAATACTTCACTGGTTGGACTTTTGGGAGAAAGCTTTGATTTTTCTTGATAAAAGTTTATCCTTTATTCATGGAAGTTTGATTTTTTTCCTCTTTGAAAGACAAATAGAGAAACACGAATATAGAACATTACGCATCTATACACTTTGATCGTGTTTGGTTGCTAAAACTGTTGATCTATGTTTGTTCTCCCTTCTTTTAACCTTCAAATTTGGAAATTTAGAAAGAACATTTGTTTCCCTCTAGGGTTAGGCTTTTGGGTTTTATGCATTTGATATGCTGATTTATTTGAATAATATGGTAAGGCAAAAACAAGATTTTCCTTCCAATTTATGTAAAGGAGATATCCTGACAAGTTACTCTCCAAGAGTTTTTTAAAAAGAAGAAAGCGTCAGGATTTAGCTGAGCTACATGATTTTTTTTATAGATTTGATAATACTTTGCTCCCCTTTCTAGGTGTGTTTATCTTAAAATATCAGTAATTAGCCAACATGGCGCTGGGAAAGAATTCCCGAGGTGAGGGGAGGAAATTGTCAAACTACTGTTCAACGGTCTCTGTCGCTGTGTTCGTCGCATTTTGTTTAGTTGGTGTATGGATTGTAATGTCATCCATTGTTCCAATTCAGAATTCAGTCATTCAGGTATCTGAGACTGATACCATTAATGATGTTAAAAATGTAGCAAGTGATTCCAAGCAATTTGAAGACAGATCTGGTGATATATCAGAAGAATCAACACAGGGAGATAGCCAGACTAAAAAGTCTCAGAGTGGTGATAGCCATCCAGAAAACCAGGATGACCAAAAGGGAATTGAAAAAGTGTCTGATAATACTGAGGAAGAAAACCAGGAGGCTGTTGGGGACAACTCGGATGAAAAGAATGATTTGGAGAAGGGTCCAGGGAATACTATTGAGGAGAATGATCAAATGAGGAATGTCAAGCCGAGCACTGACGAGAAGGAGAAAGAATCAGATGGTAGCTTAAATTCAGAATCCGAAGAAACATCGAATGATCAAATTCATGACGATGAACTTCAAGGATCAATGGAAACTTTAGATGAAAAAGAATCTAACAAGAGCGCAAATGATAACAAATTAGGGACAGAAAAGAGTACAGGTGAAGTCACACAACAAGATGAGATGGTTGGTGAGACTGAGGAGGAGAAAATAAAGAAAAATCTGCATTCAGAGACAACACAAAGTACTGGAGGGAGTAACACAGAAAGCCATGAAAATAATCCAGCTTCAAAAGAAGTTTCTATTACTGGTACCCCATCAGAAACTTTGATTGAAACTAGCACTGAAAATGGAACATGGTCAACTCAAGCTGCAGAGTCACAGCATGAGAAGGAATCACATAAGTCTTCGGTTTCTATTGACAGCAGAACATATGACTGGAAACTTTGTAATACAACTACTGGATCAGAGTACATTCCTTGCCTTGACAATTGGCAAGCAATTAGAAAGCTTCAGAGCATAAGGCACTATGAACATCGTGAGAGGCACTGTCCTGATGAAGCTACCACTTGTCTTGTTTCTCTGCCCGAGGGCTATAGAAGCCCAATTAGGTGGCCCAAAAGCAGGGAAATGGTATGCAATACATAAAGTTGATGAAAGCCACATGTTGTTACTTAATATTAAATAATGAAATTCAATATTTTGGTGCGTATTGCAGATATGGTACAACAATGCTCCACACACAAAACTTGTTGTAGATAAGGGTCATCAAAACTGGGTCAAAGTTACTGGTGAATACCTTACTTTTCCTGGTGGTGGAACTCAGTTTAAACATGGTGCTCTTCATTACATTGAATTCATTCAGAAAGTAAGCCTTTTTCAGGTTTCTGTGTTGCAATGCTATCATTATCTCATTAATATGTTGTTTTGCATCGCCAACTGCTCCTTGATTGGAATTGTGGCCCAATGGTTCCTGAGCAGCTCACTAAGGGACTTAAGTTAAGGTTACACGCAAAGGCCCACGTGCCAAAAAGTCTAGTTGAGGGGTCTTGGTGGGAAATTACAGAATAGGGGGTGAGGAGTTAATTATGGAGAGAGGTAATTAACTAAGTTTATTGTAATGAATAGGGAGTGTAGGGAGGGGACATGTTTTGGGTGCTTGTCTAGTTGGGGACCATGAGAGTCTTTGGCTTGGGGGGAAATTATCCCTTCCTCGTGTTTTCTTTCATTACAGATATTAATAATACAATTTTAGACTTTGTATATGTAGATTCCAATCACTCTTAGAATCTGATTCTTAGTGATGGGAAAACAGAAACTTCTTAAGTAACATATAGCATGCTGTACACATAATATGTTGACATTTTTTGAGGAAGTTAGACCGTTTATATTTTTTTAAGACATAGTAATAGTTGTCCATTGTCCTAAATTTGAACTGACCTTCTCATTTTCATCTTAGCACTTACCTTATTTAGCTTTCCTTTTTCTGCTTTGTCATTGCAATATCACGTCACACTGTAAGCTTGTTTGATTTAAAAACCTTTTCAAGTGTAAGGTCTACATTGTGAAATTAATTGAATTGGTTTGAGCTTTCAGTTTTTATTTTAATAAGTCAGCTTAGCCAATCCTTCATTTTGATAAATACGTTTCCTTGACCTTTAATTCTTTCATGCAATGAGTTCAACAACCTTGTGAATACATTGTCTTGGAAATCCTGCTCTCATTTGATTGATATATCTGTTATTTGACTTATTACCCCTCTAAATGGGTATTTGTCTAATGATGCAGTCTCTTCCCAAAATTGCATGGGGGAAGAGAAGTCGTGTGATATTGGATGTTGGGTGTGGGGTAGCCAGCTTTGGAGGCTATCTGTTTGAAAAAGACGTTCTGACCATGTCATTTGCTCCGAAAGATGTGCATGAGGCACAAGTGCAATTTGCTCTGGAACGGGGAATTCCTGCCACATTAGGTGTCATGGGCACTGTAAGATTACCCTACCCCGGTTCTGTCTTTGATCTTGTCCACTGTGCTCGTTGTAGAGTCCCTTGGCACGTAGAAGGTGTGATAAAAGTTTTGATAAATTTTTCTTTCTCTCAATACTTTTAATTCTCACCTATGCTTGACTCTTCTTGTAATACTCTATTGGTTGTACAATGCAGGTGGCAAGTTGCTCTTAGAGCTTAATCGTGTCTTACGACCTGGAGGTCACTTTGTATGGTCTGCTACTCCAGTGTATCAAAAGGATCCAGAGGATGTTGAGATTTGGAAAGGTACAACCATTGAACCCAAATTCA
Organism: Glycine tomentella; assembly: GCA_007407185.1. Taxonomy (NCBI): domain Eukaryota; kingdom Viridiplantae; phylum Streptophyta; class Magnoliopsida; order Fabales; family Fabaceae; genus Glycine; species Glycine tomentella. The sequence goes on along the minus strand of PYAF01003999.1, from coordinate 776,702 downwards.
TGTTACTCTAGGAAATGAACTTATGGGTTGATTTTATACAAAACCATTTTGTTGCAGCAATGGGTGAAATTACAAAGTCAATGTGCTGGGATCTGGTGGTAATTACAAAGGACAGATTGAATGGAGTGGCGGCAGCAATATATAGGAAACCAACTGACAATGAATGCTATAACAACAGAATAAAACATGAGCCACCGATGTGCAGTGAATCTGATGATCCAAATACAGCCTGGTACTTCAATTTTTGACTTTTTTTGGAAATAGGTACGAATAGGATTCCCAAATAAGGAGGAATGGAGATAATGCTTTGAAAATTTCCTAATAAGAATGCAATTTTTTTTTATATAAAAATAATAATAATAATACTAATCCAGACAACCCATAGTCTTTCTACCAAGAAGTATGAATTTATAATTGTTGATATACAAGTGAAAACAGTTTTTCCCTTGTCAATTTTTTGCCAGCTTTCTTTTGTTTGGAGATGCATAAATTTTTCTTAAAAGTTTTGCAACCGTAATTTGTTGGTATCTGGAGAGTACTGTTATGCAATGTCAGTCACCTAGCAATTTGTGTGTGTGAAGCTTAAGAAAATTAATGAGATTCTTAATAGTTGACATTAAAATAAATTGAAGTATTCTTTTATTCAAATCCTTGACGTTCTTTTCTTCTGGGCTTGAATCACTAGAGCTACTTAAGAAAAAAGAATGGAGTTAAACATCAATATCAACATCAACATCAACAACACCTTTAACCCAAATTAATTGGGGTCGGTGGTAGATGAACCCAATGATAAATCAAAAATAGAACAAAAGAGAGAAACAAAGTTAAAATAAAAGAATGGTGAGAGGAGAAGAGAAAAGAAGGAGAAAAGAATTAAAACAGGGAACAACTGGAACATAGAACTACTAAAGGGTTTAACCCTCCACCAGACTTATAGCTTTTCTCCACTCCGTCCTAAGACATACCGTCCGCCAATCTAAATCCCACTCCATTAGGTCTTGTTTAACTACCTTTTCCCAGGTAAGTTTTGGTCGACCTCTACTTCTCTTTGTATCTAGCTCTTGGTAACAGACTCTTGTTCTGACAGGAGCATCTAATGGTCGTCTCATAACATGCCCAAACCATCTCAATCTATGCTCCCTCATCTTTCCATTCCAAAAAAGAATGGAGTTAAACATCTCAAAATAAATCACTCAGGTTGAAATTGCCTTCTATGCTAACATTCAAGAGTGTTGACTGTTCATAGTGCATAACTTAGTTGGAGATTATTCCTTTTTGAAAAATTTACTCTACTAACTTTAATGATATGTTCCAACTTCCATGTCTTCAGGAATGTATCACTTCAGGCTTGTATGCACAAAGTGCCCGTAGATGCATCAGAGCGTGGATCAATCTGGCCTGAGCAATGGCCACTGAGGTTGGAGAAACCACCTTACTGGATAGACTCTCAGGCTGGTGTTTATGGAAGAGCTGCATCAGTGGAATTCACTGCTGATTACAAGCATTGGAAAAACATTATTTCCCACTCGTATTTGAATGGAATGGGTATCAATTGGTCTTCAGTAAGAAATGTCATGGACATGAAAGCTGTTTATGGAGGGTAAGATATTATTTGTACTTGTGCATATTCCTGGTTTCTCTTTGAATGGAAATGAATTACTTTTTGCTTTTGTTCTGGTGGCTCTTTTGATACTGCATCTCTTTCTTTCTCCGCTAAAAAAGTTTCCAGTAGCAAGGTAGGAGGAAAATGAGTACATATTCTACTCTAGTACCCAATAATTTCATGTTGCGTCTGCCAAAAGAATAAAACATCATTTTGGTCCTTGAAAGATTTGAGATTGGTCACATAAGTCCCTAAAAGATGAAAATCACAATCTTCATCTCTAAAAGATGAAAAAGTCAGATCAATTTAATCCTTTTTTTACATCAATATAATCCCTAAAACGGACAAAATCGATTGACATTTTCATCTTTTAGGGATGAAAATGCTAATTTCCATTTTGTTGAGAACTAATGTGATCCTAAATTTTTTAGGGGCCAAAATGGCATTTCATTTGTGCAGAATGATCATCTGCCTTTTCAAGTACACTTCAGCGTTTCACACTTTTTCTTCTGTTAGTTTTTTGTCCTTTTAACCCCTTCGTTGAAAATGTTTTCTGTTTTGAATATTTTCTTCTATAACTATTCTTTTAGAAATATACTAACTAGTGAATAATTGCTTGTCCTAAATTTTAAGACTTTTTATTTGGGTGAATGCTTATAGACTTCACTATTTTTTGCTTTTTTATCGTGTCTTCAGGTTTGCTGCAGCACTCAGAGCCCTGAAAGTGAATATTTGGGTAATGAATGTGGTTCCAATTGATTCTCCAGACACGCTGCCAATAATATATGAGCGTGGGTTATTCGGTATTTATCATGATTGGTGTGAATCATTGAATACTTACCCTAGATCATATGATCTTCTGCATGCCGACTCTATATTCTCAACACTTAAGGAAAAGTATGTTCAGTAATTTTAAAAATTGTCAACAAAGAAATCTCCTTAGTCCTTAATTATATATCCTTCTGATTTAGCTGACGCATTTTTGGATTCAGGTGCAACATAGTGGCAGTGATTGCAGAAGTTGATAGGATACTGAGACCAGAAGGATATTTGGTCATAAGAGACAATGTTGAAACTATTGGTGAGATAGAGAGCATGGCTAAATCTCTACATTGGGATATTCGGTTGACATATTCCAAAAATGGGGAGGGATTCCTTTGCATTCAGAAGACATTCTGGCGTCCAACAAAGGTTGAAACAGTTGCATCAGCCATTGCATGATTAGGATGCTTCAGCTTCACCATCTCAACTTCAAAGGCTGGCACACTCCTTGTTTTGGCAGAATACGTCTTCTTTTTCTTCTATGGTTGTATTACTAGTATTAAAGAGTGTCACATTTACTTCTCCACGTAATATTTATTTATTATTATTTATTATTTAATGTAAATTCGTGCTTTATTATTCATCTAACACCCCTCTTACTCTATGTTATTTTGTTGATTCAATATTTTCATGTCTTGTCACATGAGTTCAGTTCTAGTGATGAGGGTGGGTTGCAGTTGGAATCGAAATTATACACACATGCATCCCAGTAGAGTGGTAATTTGTTAGTAATATTGAATATGAATTTGCGTGGTACATGGTCACTATCTAAAATTCAGAAATTTTAATAGCTGACATATACGTTTGATGTGGATAATTCTGATAAAGGTAAACGCTACCATTTCTTACAACAGATGTGTTCTAAGTTCTATCATTTAATTATTGTAGTTGTAGTCAATCCAAACAAGGACACCATTAGTATGTACCAACTTTTTTTCCTTAGTTAAACCAGTTTAATTTTTAAGTTATACGTAATTACTAAAAAATTGAAAACTCTAATCCTTTCAGGGGCATTAGTCTTCCAAATTTTCTTCCAATTTCCAGACTCATTCAAAATATGAAATTGATTGATTCGTTGAATAGGTTTTGTTTTATTTAAGCTAGTATAAGACTTCGCCGAAAAAACTGGGGTAAAATAATTGACTCAGAATTGAAGAGGATCACGATGCATTTTCCACACTGAGAAAGGAAGCACACGCTTATTTTATTTTATTATTTGCATAACCAAAAAATAAATATATGAAGCGCATCGAGAAATAAACCAAGCAATCAGTTAATTACTTTAATTTTTTCATTTGTAAGAGAAATATTTTTCTTGTTTGCTAAATTTAGAGTAGCTTTTCAACCTATTCAAAGAAATACAAATAGTGTTTGTAAAAACAAAAAAAAAAAAGAAATACAAATAAAAAAAACTATTGATATAAATTATGGGTTTATCATGGATATTATTTAGGAAAATGCTTGACGGTACGAAAAAAAATCATACTTTTCACACGAAAGAGGTTGCTTAGCTGTTATCCGCAACTAATAAGTAGGAAATAAAAAATTCACCCCACTCAGAGATTTAAAAGTAGCAACTTCAGATAAAAAGTCCAATTATATAAGGAAAATGTTCCTAAAATTAATATTCCTCTCGACATCATTGAAAATAATCTAAAATTTTTAATAAAAATAATAATTATTCTATTAAAAAATTTCTACTTTATTTTCATCTTTTTCATAAAAATTTATAAAACTTATTAATATATTAAATATTTTGTAATAAAAATATGTCAAATTTGCGTCAAGTTCTACCAAACAAAATTGAGCATTGTATAGTTTCTCTGCAACAATGGATATTGAATGTTCTACCAAACAAAACTGTAGAATTTAGACTTTTTTTTATTATCAAATTGGTGATTTCGTGAAATTATATATGTGGTTATGAAAACTGTTTAGTGGAAAAAAAGTGATTTTGAGATATAATGACTTTCTATATTAGTTATAATTGCCGATGTCAAGAATAAAATTCACTTATCTCCCATAATAGCTTTCAAAAATATCTAGTTTGGTCCATAATTTTACGAAATCATCTAGTTTGATATAAAAAATCTAGAATTGTTTGATGATATTGTTTCTTTAATTTTGGCAAGATAACTCCACAAGAAAGAATCTGAGACCAAATCTTGATATTTTATATTTTTATCTTTTAAACTTTAATTTATTATTATTAATTTTTTTAAAAAAAACTGCACATCATAAAACCAAGGCATTTCATGCGTTTCGTGCTCCCTCACTTTCGCACCATATAGCATTGTTGTATTATTTATAACACATAACATGCTTAAACAAAAAGGTATCATATGGAGTTGTAGGTTTATCGGGGACTTCTTGTTCAATTTTGTGTGTTTTCTTATATGTTTTTATGTAAGAAAATGAAAATAAAATTGTGTTAATGAAACTATAAGCATAACAAATAAAAAAGTTTTAAGTTGAGAATGCTACGTGAAGGGAAGAAAGTCAACACAGGTGAAGAAGAGAGAAGAAGTAAAACCATTAATGTGATGTTAACGAGGAGAGAGAAAAGAGAAATCAATCTTTTAGTTTCTTAAAATAAGGGCTAGGAACAGGAAAAGCATCTCTAGGATCAACCAAACAGAACATGGTTAGCTCGTTTGCCCCTGTGGGCCCTCCACTCATCAATATACGGCCAGGATCAAATCTCACCCTCCCCTCTCACTTTTGACATGAAATTTGCCAGTCTGCATAAAATATCAAAAGTCATTTGTTATTATATGATGATAATCAATTTTAAATTTCCTAGCTGTAACACCCCAATATTTTTATATACGTGTTAAATGTGTAATTTAGGAAATGTTTTAGATCAATTAGTAATATGTGATTAAAGGATTTTTTTACCTAGAATAGAGATTAGAAAAATTTCAATACAATACTCCTAGGTAATAAATTACTAATAGGTGACAAGAAAATCTAGAATAGAATTTCTAGGAACTTTACTA
>PYAF01003999.1:742606-761311 GCA_007407185.1 Glycine tomentella | reverse complement strand
ATGAATTTTTTATTAAAAATACAATAGGACTGTATTAATATAATTAAATATTATTTATAAATTATGTTTTCCACTTCTAATTCATTAATTAATCATTATCAATTATAGTTAATAAAACTATATAATCAATCGTGAAAATCAAAGTAAAAAATAAAGGAAAGGCATAGAAACATTTCTTTTTCATACCCATTTTTGCTTACATTTTATTTACACATTTTTTTTCTATTTATGATATCATTTATTATATATTTTATTTTTATTTGCTTTAAGTGTTTCTTTTCTTTTCATTTTTTATTTATTTCACTCATCAGAAGGAGAAAAATCAGATATAACGATGAAATTTAGAAACAGAAACATTTATATTTCTGTCAGGACAAAATCAAGTATGGATTATAGGCAGAGAAGAAGTAAAAAAATTGTTAAAGACAATATTTAGCGATGAAATAGTCCGCGTCTCTATTATATTTGGTCTCTAAATGGTCTAATTATAATTACATATTGATGTTGGAGACATTATTAGATTGATTGATAAATGTCAAAAAAATCCTTCTCTAGTTTTTATTTTTTTTATAAAAAAAATTATAGTATAGAAAAGATTTTGTGTCTAAATCTCCTTTTTAATTGTAATAATAAAATTTTATTTAACATCATTTTTAATTAACCATTCAATTATGATTTATTTGTGATATTATATTTTTCTTAAGAATATCAAGAGTAGATATCATTTAATTTATAGCATAATATTATTGATATTGGGAATATATATCATGTCTTAATTAAGGAGAAAGTGAAAAATTAGCAAAAGAGATTAAAAATATTAACAAATAGTTAAGAACATGTTTTATTATACTAGTATTATTATATATAAGAGTGCATATACTATACATTATTTATTTATTATAATTATTTTTATGTATCCTGAACTAAAAAAGGAATAAATTCAACTGGAGGGGTGTATATATATATATATATATAGTACAACACATGCAATCCAAGGTTTGTGAAATGGATGATCAAACTTGGCTAGTCAACCAGTAGGCAGCAGCTAGTTCAGTTTCTCTCCAATAAGTGTGGGATTCTTTCTGTACCCTATAAATGGATGGCTGGGGAAACATCCCTCTTGAATTAGTTTGATCCCAATACTATCTAGTATTTCCATATATGTTATCATAGTCAATTTTGTCCAATAATCTTCAGATATTGCTCATTCTTATCCCTGAATCGGTAATTATAAATGACCTAAATACACATAATTTTAAATATTGCCCCGTTCTACACTACGTTCTAGAGACTTGATTTTAGATAAAATTATTATCCACGGCCAAGAGTGACATTCTGTCGTGCAGATTCATCTAGAGTCGCCCTTTCAAAATGTTAGTTTTCCAATATGGTATTAATCGATTGGGACATGTATTAATTTCAAGGTAGTGATTGATTCTGTGTATGATAAAAATCAAAATCAAACAGACAATGCAGGAGTTGAGCTCATTTAATTCTAAATGTGGTTCAACTTAAACTTGTTTACTTCATAAATGTTGATACTTGATACGCACGCTAGAAGCCATCTTACTTTGAATTATTGAATTTTCCAAACTTCTAATTCAGCAATTCGCGTAAGTCTCCGATGACTTGCAAGTCACACATCACCTCATTTCCTCACTTGACTCTCCCATTGAACCCTCCAAACCCATCCTTAAAACTATCTCTTCAACTTACGAGGCTTGTGTGAAAACAGAGAAACAAAAGGCACACAAGAAGCTAGAAAGTGTATTGCTCCTGAGGAGGAGGAGACTGAACAAACAAAATTATGTTTGGTTTCCACTTGAATTTAAAAACAATTTAATACATAAAAATGAGAAAAATATTTAAACGTATAAAAATAAGGGATGCAAATATAAAATGTTTAAACATGTTTGGTTTGCACTAGAAAGTGGCACGTTTGATTTCCAACAGCCCAATCAAGCACTGTGGTACCCGTTTTTCACTTCTGAAGTTTGATGAAGTCATCGGTGGAGAACTTGAAAGAGTCTTCTTCAATCAAAAGAGAGTAGCCACAAGGAATATTCATATCACTGTGCATCAAATTTGATCTCAGGACACGAGCTTGATATGCCAAAATGTTTTTTGGGATAGAGGTTTGGCCGAAACCAATGCCAAACCAGGATCCATTGGCTGAACTTTCAACACTACTACAAAGTGAAAAACACCCTCCACCTGAGTAGTTTTTGTTGGTTTTTATTTTGAAATTATAAAAATATCTGTAATCAACTTGATAGTGGTCAACAATAATTCAGGAAACTAACCACTATCCACATCCCCTATTTTTTTGCAATGTTAACGTCTCTTTTTTTAGCACACCGTAATTGACTCTTTGATGGCAAGGGGTCTATAAATAAGTGTGCCTACACCCTTCTTGGGTCCCTGAACTCATTCTATATACATCAGCATATACACCATCTAGTGCTTTAGAATTAGAGTTTAGAAGACTCAAGAGAGATCTTCATTGCAATCCAAAGAGTCAAAATTGTGAGCAATGGCGAAAGGTATTTATGATCTTAATTTTTCCGCATTTAATCTAATTGTTTATGTTGTTTATATATAAGCATGATTAAATTATTCAGTTTTTCTTATATTTGGTATCAGAGTCCGTTTATTGTCTTTGTCTTGCTTTTGTTTGACACTCATATATGTGAAATATTATTTTATTAAAATATGAGTATTTGATGTGAACGTTTTAATTATTAAGAAACTTTGGAATCATATGGAAATTGATTTTCTAAGTTTTATGTAAATTAAAACATGGATTTCGGTGTTGAAAAAGGTTGAAAAAACATGGGATTTTTAATTTGGGTCTGTGGGTTGCAACTGGGTCAAAATAACCCAACTCAAGGTTGAAGATGATGAACACTAATAAAAAAAAACATTTTTGTACTTGCTATTTCTGCATTTTATATATTTCATGTATTCCTATTTAATTTGGAAATTTATAGAATTTTGATTTGTTTTATGCATGAATATATTATGGAAGATTTTATTCTATGCATATATATTAAATCAAGTGCATAATATTATGTTTCAATTATGCAATTGTATATGAGAATTTTATTCATCATTATATTGTATCTTGATCTTGAAGTGTATAATATGATTTATTCTCATATAATTAAATTTTATGTCTAAGTGTTTATAATTTTAATTAATTATAGATTAGTCACAATATCTATAATTTAATTAAAATTATATATTAAGTTGTTTAAAGATCATATAAGGAATTAGGCATAATATTATAATTAATTGTTACTATTCCCATTTTTATTTTGATTTGTGTAACGGGTACTAGTAGCATCATGCAAATGCTGTTATTTATGCTATCATGACTTTGGCAATTTAAGAATTCAAAATAACATGAAATGCATTATATGAGAATTGAATCTGTAAGCAAATAAATGACTATAAAGCATTTTGCCAATTGAACTAATGACAATTTTGTGATATTTGTTCACATGAGTTATTGTTATTCTGTCATTACATGTATTAATTTATGTTTTCATATACATGTAATATTAAGTTGATTAATCTAAATGATTGGTTATTTAATTTTATTGTTTATAGTTAATTACAATAAAATTAATTTTGGAAATTAAAGAATATTTTGTGATCTTTATAATTTAATTAATTAAAGAGCCACAACAACTTTAATTATTTAAATTATATATTAAGAGTCTCTAGATCATATAAGGTAAATAATATTAATTGTAATTAGTCATATATAATATAATAGATATTATCCCACAGGAATTTCTATTATAGTTTAATATGATTAATTAGGATAAAATATTTAATTATATTTCTTGACTTGCTCACAGGAATCAGGAAACATAACTAAATAGTTTTATCATGATTTTATATGAATTTAATTGAATTAAAATTTTAGCCCACAGGCAAATTTTATGTCGCTAAATTCATAATTAATTTTGAGCATGACTTACATTGGTAAATCATGATACATTATTATTTTATTTTGTCTCAAATTTTAATTATAAGCATATAATTTTGGAGTCATTCAGCCTATTAACTCTATTGAAGTTCCTGACAATTACCCAATTTGGAAGGAGAGAATTCTCCTGAATTTAGGATATATGGACATTGTTAAAGCTATCAGAAAACCTGAACCACCAGCTATTACTGATAACAGTGAACCAGATGAGATGGGAGAGATCCAACCGTCTGTGTATCATGTTCATTAAGACAAAGATCTCTGCTGGTATTAGGGGCTCAGTGGAAAAGCATAACAATGCCAAAGTGCTCGTGATGTCTATTTAGTGCAAATTGAGACTTTAGGAAAAGCATTGGCTAGTACTCTAATCATGAGATTTTCATCAATGAAATTCACTGCTTTAAGGGGTGTGCTTGAGCACATTATGCAGATGACGGACATTGCGACCAAATTGAAAACTTTGGAGGTGGATATGTCTGACACTTTTCTTGTCCATTTTATATTGAACATTCTCCCAGTACCATATGGTCCCTTCAAAATATCCTATAACACGCATAAGGACAAATGGTCTATTAAAAGACTCATGACCATGTGCGTTTAGGAGGAAGGAAGGTTGCAATTAGAACAAGGAGAGAGTTCTCTGCTGACAATTGAGAAAAATGACAAGAAGATAAAATATAAGAACAAGGGAACTTGTAAAATACCACCCCAGACTGGAATTAAGAAAGAATCATCCAGGTGTTTTTCCTGTAAAAGGAAAGGGCACATGAAGAAAGAATGTTCTAAGTTCAAACTATGGTTTGGAAAAGAAAGGTATGCCTACCTCTTTAGTTTGTTATGAATCTAATATGATTAATCATAACACATGGTGGATTGATTTGCAATATGGTCTTTTCTATATTAATTTTCAAAATGATACCACTTATGATGCTATGCATGTTAATGTTGGCATGAATCGATGTGTTATGAATGAAGATTCCTCTATATTGTGGCACATAACATTATGACACATCTCTTTCGAGATAATTAAGATATTGGTAAATGAAGGGGTACTTAGTGCTTTGGATTTTGCTGATTTTGAGACTTGTATAAATTGCATTAAGGGAAAGCAAACAAACAAGTCTAAAAAGGGTGCCAAGAGGAGTATTAAATTATTAGAGATTATACATACAGATATCTGTTGTTCTGATATGAACATATATGATCAGAAATACTTCATCTCTTTTATAGATGATTATTCACGATACATGTATCTCTACATGCTTAATAATAAGTATGGAGCCTTAGATGTCATTAAGGTATTTATGTCTGAGGTAGAGAATCAATGCAGTAAGCAAATTAAGATCGTGAGATCAGATAAAGGTGGAGAATACCATGGTAGATACACTGAAGATGGACAAGCACCTGATCTATTTGTGAAATTTCTTCAAGAACATGGGATTGTTGCCCAATACACTATGTCTGGTTCTCCAAATCAGAATGGTGTAGCAGAAAGAAGAAACCAAACATTATTGGATATGGTGCGAAGTATGCTCAGTAGTTCCAAGCTTCCTAAGTTCTTGTGGAAAGAGGCACTTAAGACGGCAATGTACATTTTGAACCCAGTTCCAACTAAGGCTGTTCCAAAAATGCCACTTGAATTATATAAAGGTTGGAAATTGAGTTTGAGACATGTACGTGTTTGGGGATGCCCGTCTGAGGTTAGAATTTACAACCCACAAGAAAAGAAGCTTGACCCAAGGACCATTAGTGGGTATGTTATTGGATATGCTGAAAGGTCTAAGGGATACAGATTTTACTGTCCATCTCATACTACAAGAATTGTGGAATCAAGAAATGCCAAATTTCTTGAAAATGACTTAATTAGTGGGAGCGATCAATCTGAGAACCTTGTTCTTGAGAAAGATCATACTGATGCTCAACCATCCACTTCAAGCATGAGATTGGTTGTTGTTCACAATACCCCTTCAGTTCCAATGGGTGTTATGCAACTAATCATTGAGAATCCACAATCTGTTGCTGATATTAATCCAATAGATCAAGTTGTTAACGAGGAACAAGAAATTGTTGATCAACCAACTGAGCAACAAGTTCATCAAGACAATCGTGATATAACATTAAGGAAATCTACTAGAATAAGGAAATCAGCGATACCTAGTGATTATGTTGTGTATCTTTAAGAATCTAACTATAACATAGGAGCCGCAAATGACCCTGAAACATTTTCACAAGCCATGAGTTTTAAGGAATCAAACTTGTGGTATGATGTTATGAAAGATGAGATGAATTCTATGGCATCTAATGGAGTCTGGGATCTTGTTCAATTGCCTGATGGTGCAAAGGCCATTGGTTGTAAATGGGTCTTTAAAACTAAGAAAGACTCATCAGGTAACATTGAGAGATATAAAGCTAGACTCATAGCCAAAGGATTTAATCAAAAGGAAGGAATCGATTACAAGGAGACATTTTCTCCTGTGTCTAGGAAAGATTCTCTTCGTATCGTCTTAGCGTTGGTCGCACATTTTGACTTAAAGTTGCACCAAATGGATGTGAAAACAACTTTTCTCAATGAAGATCTAGAGGAAGAGGTTTACATGAAACAACCAGAAGGATTTTCCTCTAACAATAGTCAGCAATAGGTGTGTAAGCTTAAGAAATCTATATATGGGTTGAAACAAGCCTCCCGTTAATGGTATTTGAAATTTTATGATGTTATTTCCTCATTTGGTTTTTGGAAAATATTATGGATCAATGTATATACCAGAAGGTTAGTGGAAGCAAAATCTGTTTTCTTATTCTCTATGTGAGTGACATTTTGTGATCTTTATAATTTAATTGATTAAAGTCTAGCCACAACAACTTTAATCATTTAAATTATATATTAAGACTCCTTAGATCACATAAGAAAGTGATGAGATACTTTCAAGGACTAAAGATTATATGCTTATGTATAGACGGACTGACAATTTGGAAGTAATTGACTACTCTGATTCAGACTACGCTAGTTGCATTGATTCGATAAAATCGACTTTGGGATATATTTTATGCTAGCTAGTGGAGCTGTGTCTTGGAGAAGTGCCAGGCAGACCTCAATTGACTGCTACTTCCACTATAAAGGTTCAGTTCGTTTATTGTTTTGAGACTACCTTACATGGTGTATGGACTTAAAGTTATGGATTCCATTTCTAAGTCATTGAAGATATACTATGATAATTCAGATGCTGTTTATATGGCTAAGAATAACAAAAATTGTAGTCGAAGCAAGAACATCGACATTAAGTATCTAGCCATATGAGAACATGCTAAAGATAATACAATGATTATTGAGCACATTAGCACTAAATTAATGATTGATGATCCTTTAGGGCATGCCACCATTTAAATTTAAGGATCATGTGGAAAAGATGGGACTTGGTTCCCATATGTGATTTTCATTGTAAGAATGATATTAAGAAACTCTATTGTGATGTTTTTCATTAAGTTTATGCACATCTACAGTTATTTATTCTGAAAAACATCAATTAAGTTTGGACCTAGAATAAACATTGGGTTTATTCATTAAGTTGTATGGGCTAAGGGATATAATGCATTGTAATACATGGAAAGTAATACTTATTATTAAGAGGACTTATCGCCATGATTCATGCATTTTATTTCTTGTTATGTAAATTAAGGGACATGTTGACCAAGTGGGAGAATGTTGGTTTTTATTTTGAAATTATAAAAATATCTGTAACCAACCTGATAGTGGTCAACAATAATTCAGGAAACTAATCACTACCCACATCCCCTATTTTTTTGCAACGTTAACGTCTCTTTTTTTAGCACACCGTAACTGATCCTTTGATGGCAAGGGGTTTATAAATAAGTGTGCCTACAGCCTTCTTGGGTCCCTGAACTCATTCTATATACATCAGCATATACACCATCTAGTGCTTTAGAATTAGAGTTTAGAAGACTCAAGAGAGATCTTCATTGCAATCCAAAGAGTCAAAATTGTGAGCAATGGCGAAAGGTATTTATGATTTTAATTTTTCCGCACTTAATCTAATTGTTTATGTTGTTTATATATAAGCATGATTAGATTATTCAGTTTTTCTTATAGTTTTCCCAATTGTTGCATTGATGGTTGAAAGGGTGTCACATCCAATTTCAATGAACTTGTTCTGAGAGTATGAGAAGGGGAATGCATGCAAAGTCATAAATGAATTTCCCTGAATCCACTAGCACACCCTCATCATCATAGCAAACATAAGCTACAGGGGATTTTATCCTCAAATGGCCATTCAATGACACCTCTAAAATCTCAATATTTTTTGTCACATTCCACGGAAATGGTTTTGGGAGGGTTGTGACTTGTGTTACAAGCAACATAAAAGTTGCTGTTCAAGCAGCAGTTCTCAGTTGTACCAAATGGATATGGAATGTGCATACTTCCACATTTATTTTGGCAGCTTGGACGAATTGTTTGTGAGATGCCGAGATCATTAATAGAAACCAAGCAACTAGCACAACTTTTGTATCATCCCGTGATAAAACCATTGCTGCTTGATATTCATCATCAAAAATTTTGAGATTAAACAACTGCTTACACCGCCATGAATTTTGAATAGCTCAAAGTTGAGGCTGTAGAAGTCAAGCTTCAATTGTTACTTTTTTTTAATAATTATTATTATAGTATATTGGATTTGTCTTTTGGTTCATGAGAATAAATATCACTTTGATACCTTCTTAATTAGTGTAGCTAGGCTTTCTATTGGACCTAAAAAAAAGAATAATTTGCTTTAGAGAACAACAACTATGTACTGTATGCATAATGTAGAATAATCGTTGTTGTGGAGTGAAGCTCATTTATAGTGGTTATAACGGTTAATTAACCTATTAAGATAACTTGTGTATTAGTGATTTGAGAAAGTTTGTGCCAAGGTTTTACAGTATATTGGTAAAAGACTAAAGTGGTGGGCAAGGGGTGAAATCTTTATCTATGGATGTACTTTCGGGGTCAGTAAAGGTCATTAGAGAACTTGAAAATATTTTGGTGATATGGTAAAGGCAATGTTGAAGCTTCTATTGACCTTAGAGGTGCAGACCGTAGTCCTATGAAATTTACAAGGCCGTTCCGATGAGCGACCATTGACCTAGAAAGAAAGAAAAAAAATAAAGCTTCTACGTACTGGATTTGTCTTTTGGTTCATGAGAATAAATATCACTTTGATACCTTCTTAATTAGTGTAGCTAGGCTTTCTATTGGACCTAAAAAAAAGAATAATTTGCTTTAGAGAACAACAACTATGTACTGTATGCATAATGTAGAATAATCGTTGTTGTGGAGTGAAGCTCATTTATAGTGGTTATAACGGTTAATTAACCTATTAAGATAACTTGTGTATTAGTGATTTGAGAAAGTTTGTGCCAAGGTTTTACAGTATATTGGTAAAAGACTAAAGTGGTGGGCAAGGGGTGAAATCTTTATCTATGGATGTACTTTCGGGGTCAGTAAAGGTCATTAGAGAACTTGAAAATATTTTGGTGATATGGTAAAGGCAATGTTGAAGCTTCTATTGACCTTAGAGGTGCAGACCGTAGTCCTATGAAATTTACAAGGCCGTTCCGATGAGCGACCATTGACCTAGAAAGAAAGAAAAAAAATAAAGCTTCTACGTACTGGATTTGTCTTTTGGTTCATGAGAATAAATATCACTTGGATACCTTCTTAATTAGTGTAGCTAGGCTTTCAGTTGGACCTAAAAAAAAGAATAATTTGCTTTAGAGAACAACTACTACGTACTGTATGCATAATGTAGAATAATCGTTGTTGTGGAGTCAAGCTCATTTATAGTAGGTATACCGGTTAATTAACAAGGCCGTTCCAATGAAATTTACAAGGCCGTACTTTGTAATGCTTCTTCAACATTTGTTTTGGAAAGGGTTGCAGAAGGCATGAAAGGTTTTCAAAGGAAAAGTTTGCAGACGCCATTTGATTTGTCTTTTTCCTCAATTTCATGAATCTTTAGCACCAGTCTATCCTTGTAAAATATGTGTTTGATTTGCTGAAACAAAATCATAACGAACATAATCTTATCCCCATATAAACAATTTTGATTCCACCTACAAATCATAAAGAACAAAAAATCACGGCTCTAGAATCAAAGTAGAGCTGCAAAGTTAATAAATTAAAAAAAAAACACCCATTTTAGTCAAATTAAATTTTGGGTTGAGTATCCCTTTGTTTCAAAACATATCATACATATGCATTATTCGGTTGAACATTTTCTTCCTTGAGGGTCTGTATTTCAAGCAAGAATCGTGTTTCACCATTTACTTTTGGGTGAGTAGTGTCAAAACATATGCCTTTTATCTTTCTATATGTTTTCACAATATCTAAATGATGATAGATATAAGATGGATTAATGGATACTTAAGGAGAAGGTCATGAGGTCTAGTCATGGATTCAATCTTTCCTGTTAATAAAATTGACTTACTTCTATCACACAAAATGATATTTTTCATTATGTCTTTCTTACGCTGTTTTGAAAATTGATTTACAAAGTCAGAAATCATTGTGATTTGCGGCAATCCCTGCAACATTTTCTTGTGCATGATATGCTTTATCAATGCACTGGCTCTGGCAAAATAATAGTTAGCTGAAATTCATGTAATATAAACTTATGAATATAATCATTAGAAAATAAAACCAAAAGAATAGTACTATTTAATCCCATACAATATTTTGATTTATATAATAAATGAAACAATAATTTGAATTAGTTTGATCCCAATACTAGCTAGTATTTCGATATATGTTATCATAGTCAATTCTGTCCAATAATCTTCAAATATTGCTCATTCTTATCCCGGAATCGGTAATTATACATGACCTAAATACACATAATTTTAAATATTGCCCCGTTCTACACTACGTTCTAGAGACTTGATTTTAGATAAAATTATTCTCCAAGGCCAAGAGTGACAATCTGTCGTGCAGATTCATCTAGAGTCGCCCTTTCAAAATGTTAGTTTTCCAATATGGTATTAATCGATTGGGACATGTATTAATTTCAAGGTAGTGATTGATTCTTTGTACGTTAAAAATCAAAATCAAACAGATAATGCAGGAGTGGAGCTCATTTCATTCTAAATGTGGTTCAACTTAAACTTGTTTACTTTATAAATGTTGATACACACGCTAGAAGCCATTTACTTTGAATTATTGAATTTTCCAAACGTCTAATTCAGCGATTAGCGTACGTCTCCGATGACTTGCAAGTCACCCACCTCATTTCCACAACTCTCCCATTGAACCCTCCAAACCCATTTCTTTTTTCGGAAAATATGTGTATTATATTTACCAAAGAAAAATACAAGCTACTCAGAGTTACCCTGGCTATACAAAAGGAAGTTCAACTGAAACTACATTTGCCCAAAAGAAGCAAATGCGAATCAACCAGGAATCAACCAGTCGGCAAAAACAACACATTTGCTAATACAAATGCTTCAGATGAGCATATCTAAGAATTCTAAATCTAATTCTGTTAATCAGATCATACAAGTTAAATCTATGGTTATCAAACAAAATACTATTCCTATAACTCCACGTGCAATAAACAGTGGTCGCCAAAGCAAGACCACGGATATTTCCTTGAGTTCATGTTGTTGCCCGGTGATGAACTATGCTGTTAAGCGTGCCAAACAGTGAAACATTTTTTTTCGGAAAATAGGCCCAGTCTCTAATATCTACCTTAGGGGAACCTGGGCCTAACAGTATACTTGTGCTAATTATGATTCCCCACTTATCAAAAGGCTTTTCCTCATCCGGGACATGATGATTGCGAAGGCTGGCAGCATTGATCAAGCAACCCAACTGTTTGATACCTGGTCTAACAATGGTAGGCTGGACCAAACCCATCCTTAAAACTATCCGTTCAAGTTCAACCATTCACTTCACTTTTCTTGTACACACCTAATTTTGTTTTTGTCCACTCCTTTTTGTTTATTTCCACATTGTTGTTTTTCTTTTATTCTGTATTGTTATCTGATTTGAGCTTGCATAAGCCCAAAGTTAATTCTCCTGTCTTCTTCAAAATCAAATTGGACTATCTTGAGCCCATTTTTTTTTTAAAAGAACAAACAGAAAAAAAATCCAAAGTTGGTTCACCACTTCTAGGCCTAGGGAAACCACCTTGCCTATAAATTTGCTCAACGATGAACAGAAAAGGGGTTACCAGGCTTGTGTGAAAACAGAGAAACAAAAGGCACACAAGAAGCTAGAAAGTGTATTGCTCCTGAGGAGGAGGAGACCATGAACAAACAATCACCAATTAGTTCATCAAGAGCTCATTACCCTCTGTTTGCCATTTTTTTATTCTGGTGTTTTTTAATTTTTAGTAGCCTTCTTTTATTAATTTGCTTGTTTTGCTATGTTGGGCTTTTATTACCGGTGGGCTCGGCCCAACTTTTCTATGTTCATTCGTCTTGAATAACCCACCCCAAGACACTCCAATAGCAGTCCAAGTTCAACTCACAGTGCCCTCCTCTTCGCCCTTCAATTCAATCATGCATTATGTGTGCTCTTTTTTCATAGTAACAATTATTTTTTCCCTTTCAATTTTTTGTTTCCCATAAATACAGTTGACTCCTTTTCCCTAAGCTTTATTAAGAACGGAATTTAGTTTTCTTTTTCTTTTCTTAACTTGAAGAGAGTCCTAAGTTGAAAGCTAAAGCAGATAAATAAATATTGATTTTCAACTGTTGAAGTGCATTTTTCTTGTTTCCTAAGATGTACTTAAAATCTTCGAAATTCTCTATTTATATTCAATTGAAGTTGAATTTGATGAATTAATTTGACCGAGACTGGAACTTAATACATTAGCCTTAATATGGGAGTGTGAAAAAATTACCACTCAACTTGATTCGCTGCTGTACCATGGACAGTTCGCATTCTTTCAAGGTTTAATGTTGATTTTTGGAAAATAGATACGTCCTATTTTAATGTTTTTGGAGTTTTTAATAGAGAATAAAGATTATTCACTGGAAATAGAAAATGTTTGGGAATAATTTTTTTATAACATTTATCAAACATGAAAATGATACATACTCAAGCTCATATGCTTGAGAATAAATTTTTAATGACTTGAAATAAACACACTCTCAAGTAAATATTATTATTTTAAAAATAATAATTTAATTTTTATATATTGTCAGTGTAAAAAATTATACATTATCATAATAAAAATATGATGAATATAATTTTTAAAATAACTATTATAAAAATTAATAAATTTTGTGACTAAATAATAGTAAATAATATTTAAATTCTCAATGTATAAATTAACTACTCTAAAAATAATTACCATGCATCTTGTTCCATGCTTTCTTCCATCTCCTTAAAATCCTTTCGGGCATGAACAATAATAACCACCAGGAAGGTTATTACATTTTGCCCCATCAACGCAATCGTTGGATCCCATGCGTTCATTTACATCTATACGATAACGTGTCAGTTATGCTTTCTATTTTCACAATTAATGGATTACTATAGAAAATTATTATTATTATTAGGTTCCATACGTGTCTTTCTAAATTTTTTAAATAAAAAACAAAAAAAAACAAAAGTTAAATACCTTAATAAAAAAAATGATAATAAAAAAATTAATAATATAGAAGTTACTTAAGTTATAAGAAAATTTTGAATTTTAAAAAAGTAATTTAAGGGTAAAATCATCCACTAAAATATGGACATCAAATGAAGGATATTTCTTTTATAATTAATTAATTATTGCAAAAAATATAACTTGTTTTGAAAAATGTAACTTAGTTAAAATAAAATATTATAATGATTTATAATAGTTAAAGATAAAAATATCTTGTAAAAAAACGACACCAAAAAAATATTATTTCTTTATAATAGAGGATAAAAAGTAAAAACATTAAAGAAATTATACTCTTTATAATAGTTTTAAATATAAATTGTAGATTATTATTATTATAGAGAATCATAGATATTAATATCTTGACAACCATGAAGTAGGTAAGGGTTTCCCTCGAAACCACTTGAGCAGTTACAAAGGTAACCAGATCCCTCCAATGAATGATAGCATTCACTGTTTTCCTTCATAGCTTCTTGGCACGTTTGGTCCTTCACTACCCAATCCACCCCAACGGGAAACGTTGTCTTGTCGAAGTTGTAGGCCCATTGTTCTACGAGGAACGCGTGCCCGCACGGGTTGAAGTCGACCACGGTCGTGTGGTTGAACACGCTCCCTGAACCGTAGGAGCAACAACCGGTGCCGGAACAAGACCCGTTCGTTTCGATGTCTTGGAGCCTGTTGCACAGGGACACGCATCCTGTGGTGTAGTTCCTTCCCTCCGAATCGATTCCCACCACTACTCCCAGCGTGTCGCACCCGATTACAGTAAACTTGTTTCGGTTCGAAGAGAGTTGAAAAGTTGTTAGGTTTAGGTCTTGGAATGTTTGGCTCACGAGTTTGCGTCATTCGGCGTAGCAGTCGCTGGCTACTGGCCATGAAATCTGCAGCTCACCGTTGAGTGAGATGTTTAGCACGCATAGGTTGGTTTGTGGCTAGAAAAGGGTGTGTGATGAAGAAGAGGTTCGGTTGCAGGGGACGAGAAATGAAGCGTCTAAGGAACAATCCTCAGTCATGCCGAATGGGAAGAGAATGGTGACCGAGCCACAGTTTGGCTTTGACATGGGTTGTTTTTCAGTTTCTGCAATAAGATGAGCAACAAGTAGCAGCTGCAGCTGCTTCGAGCGAGTGCACAGACATGACTTTGTTTCTTAGGTTCTTGTGGTCATGGCATTATTAGATGAGTACAAATCTCAGGAGTCAAGATATGATCTCTTATAGTACTACTATAATGGTAGTTAGAGAGAGAGAGAGAGAGAGAGAGGTCAAAAGATTGATTCTTCTACTGCATAGGAGTATCGATACAAACAAGGTCGCCCTACAAATATATAATAATTAATGTATATCAAATAATGATATTTATTATACTTATAAACTACTTTTATTTTGCTCACATTTCACTTTTTTTAATTTTTTTTCTTTTATCATTTTATTTCTTTCTTCCAAAGACAATTTGTGTTTTGTTTTTGAATAATGTATTTGTGGTTTATAATTTTTTGTTTTGTTTTGAAATTTGTAGTTTATAAACTAGCTAGACTGTGTCGATTTTGTGTTTCAGTTAGGGAGAAAGAAAGGTCGGACACGAAACAATACCAACAAAAGCAAACCTCAATGCATAGCTCTGCCTTGACATATTCGTCGGGCATGCACCCGGCTATGGGAGGCATGAAACTGAAAGGTGTTCAAAAACATATATTACATAATATAATTAATAAAATTATATAAAATTTATATATGTATTTTTTATTTTTTATAAATTAACAGGACATTAAATCATTAATGTTACTCATTAGACTTCTGCTTGTTAGTATTATGTTTTTATCGACGGAAAATTTAAGTGTTAATATGAATATTATGATCAATCTTTAATTTTACCGGTGCATAGAATCTCAATATTTATGCTACTGAATTAATTAAGTGTTGTTGGTTTGGTTTTGAAGGGTTTGTCATGTCTTTAACCTCCTGAGACTATTAATATGGTATTCCAATAAGTAAACCATTAATTAGTCCACGTTGAAGACGTACAGTTCCCAACACTTATTTACACCAATAGATTTAGTCTAAACTAATTTACTAACTAACATTTTAATTAAGGAGGTGTTTGTTTCATGGGATCTTCTTAAATTTTTTATTTAATTTTCAACACTTTGAATCGTATCAATTTCTTCTTTTAAATTCAATAAATGGTATCTTTATAAATCGCACTGGAAAAACTAGTAGGATAATGTTTTGGGAGAGCACAGCGTTCCTTAGTTGATAATGATATATCCATTCCTTCATTAGTGCATTGCCAAAAGGAAAAAGCATTTTCAATAGCAATAATCTGAACAATGGTGGCAGAACATTCAATGGTAGATCATAGTATTTGTCAATCCACTTCCTCAACACACATATAACCATTCTGAAAATAAAACAATGAACTAAAAGAACTTTACTGTTGCCACCATAATATATATATATATATATATATATATATATTGAATCTTCGAATGGATGAAGTGCCACCAAGGCACCAAGTAGCACACTTCATCTACCAGTTGCTAACCAGAAGAAGGGCACTTTCTTTTGACATGCCAGAGGAAGAGAGAAACTTAGCCTTGTATTTCCTTTCAGCTGTGAAGGAAGATTGCTTGTTCCAAATTGTTGAGGATTGTGTGAGTGAGGGAAATAGTGAGCAGGTGAAGGAAGTTGCTAACATTGCTCAATGGTGCTTGAGGCTTAGAGGTGAGGAAAGACCTACCATGAAGGAAGCGGCAATGGAATTGGATAGTCTTAGAATGATGACAACAACAACTACATGGATTAATGCCACATCAAATTCAACAGAATATGTGATTGGTGAAAGATCAGGTCAAACAGAAACAGCAGACTATGCTAATTGTCATTATACTACATGTGCTGGGCATGAGGATGACACCATTTGCAACGATGTGATGTCACCGTTATGACACCGAAGCTATACACATCGCTTTTCTCAGTTAGTTGGCTGGTCTGAAAGTACTCAGGGTCAAGGTTGCCAAGAGTTCCCTGAACCAATGTTGTTAAGTGACACTTGTCGCGTGGAACCAATCTCTAAGTTCCAAAGTCAGAAACCTTAACTGTGTATTTGTCATCCAAGAGTATGTTAGTTGACTTGAAGTCCCTATGTATGACTGGTATGGAGGCAGCAGAATGCAAGCAAAAAGATACTGACATAGAGTTGCAAAACGTCAAAATTTGTAGCTTAAAAGCAAGCAAAAAGATAAAATAATAGACTACAAGTGAGGCAAAAATCAAGAATGTTAGTGATCAAAAAAATGTTCGAACCGATCAAAGATCTTAAAAATAATGGAGCAATACTCAGCATTTTTTTTTCATGTCATCCTTTTGTTTTGGTATTTGCCTTGTTTATTTATTTGCACTTGGTGCTATTATGTAAACCAGAGAAATAACACGTACCTATCACAATTAATCTGATTAACCACATGTTGTAGATTCGAGTCACAGCCACTACCTCCTTTTCTGCCATCTCCCTCGTACCTCTTGCTCTTGGGACAAGAGAAATTATAGCTCCCAGGTAGGTTAAGGCAAATATCTGAACAGTCATTTAGACTCGGATTGGCGCACTCATCAATATCTAGTAAAAAAACAAACTAAAAACAGTTAATATTCCATTCATTTATCAACAAAACAAATTACAATTTAGTCTAATTACAACTTTGTGGGAACATAATCTGTAACTTGGCATCCACCATGAAGGTATGCATTTCCCACATGATCTTCTAAGCATCTGCAAAGGTACCCTGGTCCATTGTCAGAATCAATACACACACTATTTGCTTGGCAGGCATAACTAGTCAAATTCTTCTTAGCTTCTTGGCATGTTTGATTTCCAACAGCCCAATCAAGCACTGTGGTACCTGTTTTTCACTTCTGAAGTTTGATGAAGTCATCGGTGGAGAACTTGAAAGAGTCTTCTTCAATCAAAAGAGAGTAGCCACAAGGAATATTCATATCACTATGCATCAAATTTGATCTCAGGACACGAGCTTGATATGCCAAAATGTTTTTTGGGATAGAGGTTTGGCAGAAACCAATGCCAAACCAGGATCCATTGGCTGAACTTTCAACACTACTACAAATGAAAAACACCCTCCAGCTGAGTAGTTTTCCCAATTGTTGCATTGATGGTCGAAAGGGTGTCGCATCCAATTCCAATGAACTTGTTCTGAGAGTATGAGAAGGGGAATGCATGCAAAGTCATGAATGAATTCCCTGAATCCACTAGCACACCCTCATCATCATAGCAAACATAAGCTACAGGGGATTTTATCCTCAAATGGCCATTCAATGACACCTCTAAAATCTCAATATTTTTTGTCACATTCCACGGAAATGGTTTGTGACTTGTGTTACAAGCAACATAAAAGTTGCTGTTCAAGCAGCAGTTCTCTGTTGTACCAAATGGATATGGAATGTGCACAATTCCACATTTATTTTGGCAGCTAGGACGAATTGTTTGTGACATGCTGAGATCATTAATAGAAACCAAGCAACTAGCACAACTTTTGTATCATCCCGTGATAAAACCATTGCTGCTTGATATTCATCATCAAAAATTTTGAGATTAAGCAACTGCTGACACCGCCATGAATTTTGAATAGCTCAAAGTTGAGGCTGTAGAAGTCAAGCTTCAACTGTTACTTTTTTTAATAATTATTATTATAGTATATTGGATTTGTCTTTTGGTTCATGAGAATAAATATCACTTTGATACCTTCTTAATTAGTGTAGCTAGGCTTTCTATTGGACCTAAAAAAAAGAATAATTTGCTTTAGAGAACAACTACTATGTACTGTATGCATAATGTAGAATAATCGTTGTTATGGAGTGAAGCTCATTTATAGTGGTTATAACGGTTAATTAACCTATTAAGATAACTTGTGTATTAGTGATTTGAGAAAGTTTGTGCCAAGGTTTTACAGTATATTGGTAAAAGACTAAAGTGGTGGGCAAGGGGTGAAATCTTTATCTATGGATGTACTTTCGGGGTCAGTAAAGGTCATTAGAGAACTTGAAAATATT
>PYAF01003999.1:723615-742506 GCA_007407185.1 Glycine tomentella | reverse complement strand
TGGGCAAGGGGTGAAATCTTTATCTATGGATGTACTTTCGGGGTCAGTAAAGGTCATTAGAGAACTTGAAAATATTTTGGTGATATGGTAAAGGCAATGTTGAAGCTTCTATTGACCTTAGAGGTGCAGACCGTAGTCCTATGAAATTTACAAGGCCGTTCCGATGAGCGACCATTGACCTAGAAAGAAAGAAAAAAAAAATAGTAATTCTAGGATTCCAAGTTTTTTATGTAATTGGTCAGTTCTTTCTTTTCTTTTTATCACGGTTAATCGGGCAATTCAGTTGCTTTCATGGACCTCGGTCCAATGCAAGAGAGAAAAAAGTTTGGACTGGGCATAAAATAAAAGACACGTGGGCATTTTTTTTCTTTTGACAGCTTCAAACCATTCCTGTAGAATCCTAAACACGAAAAATAGACTTGTGGGCATAAAAAATAGACATGTGGAATCCTACATACACCAAAAAATATGTTTTCCTTAAGAAAAGAAATGGTTGAGAATACCTTAGTAACATGTCAATTTGTAAATGTTAGAGAGTTTCAACTCTTAATACATAATCAAGTTTAATAATTATACAATGCAAAGTCTAATTAAAAGTAACCCCTACAAACTTTTCCTTATAACTTCCAAAACTTTTTCCCAGTCACTTGTATCTTTATCTTTAATATCAACTATTGATAGCTTTTATCTTGGATATCCACTTTTGTTGCTTTTTCTAGTCTTCAATTACACTCTACATCTTCATTTTCTAGCAATTTTTTGACTAAGAGTCAAAACAATGTAGGTGTTAACTACAAGCCCTTCACGTTGAGGCGCTGTTTTTCGTCTATTGGATACTCTAGAAGAAAAATTAGCTTTTCGGTGTAATCACACTCATAATAGTATGCAAAAGCTGATTGAGTTTTACCCTATGTACTATATGTGTTTTGATCCATGTACATTTGCTACACTTTCTTCCTCGGTCTGATTGCCTACTAACCAAAATCGAATCAGTAAACAATCAACCTACTACATATATTAACCTACTAAATAATATCAAAATCAATTTTCTCCAACATTCATGTTTTTCTTTGTCATAACTTCGTAAATGGAGTAGCACTACCCATCATTGACAACTTTGTAATGCTTCTTCAACATTTGTTTTGGAAAGGGTTGCAGAAGGCATGAAAGGTTTTCAAAGGAAAGGTTTGCAGAGGCCATTTGATTTGTCTTTTGCCTCAATTTCATGAATCTTTAGCACCAGTCTATCCATGTAAAATATGTGGTTGATTTGCTGAAACAAAATCATAACCGAACATAATCTTATCCCCATATAAAGCATTTTGATTCCACCTACAAATCATAAAGAACAAAAAATCACGGCTCCTCACCATTGCATTTGACCAACCTTGCCTGTGAACGTATCTGCTCCTTGCCAAGCCATTCACCAAAACCATACTATCTACATTCTTCTAACTCAGTGGTGGGATGTTATGATTTTTGTCGCATTTATTAAAGGTGGCATAGGTTTTTCTGGTTCTGAAGAGCAGCTTGGAAAATTCGTTAATTATTACAAGTCTACAATAGATGAACATAACTTTCACTTTCATTCATTAGGTGGTTCAACTAACAAAACACAGCCACGATCGAATGACCAAAGAAAAAACCATTTATATGTTTGGCAAAATTAACTTAAAAACCAACTGAAAGCTAATTAGTAATTGAAAGCTAAAATATAATTTATTAAATTATAAATGCTGGGAATAAGTAATTGTTGTTGAAGTATTTAAAAAATATATAATATATATATAATATCCAAAAAATAATACAATCATGATTTATTTAAAAAAATAACTATAAAATTGGATAAATATATTGAAGTTAAAATATAAAAAGTTAGAAACTACCATTTAAAAAAACTACTTCAAATAAAATTTTTAAAAATATTAAAAATTATTAAAAAAATATTTACTAAACAGTTAAATAATTTTTTCAATTAATAAAAAAACTAAAAATTAATTAAAATATATTAAAAAACATATCCAAAACCATTATCTATCATAATCATGTGAAATATCACTTTCTTCAAAAAGGTATATATGATGGAGGCATATATGTAAAACGTAACAATGATCTTTGACCCTTGTACAACGTATGGGCCATATAGAAAAAAGGCAGTATGTTCCCAATTAGGGATATCACTTTTATCTTTTCTTTACAATTATTAATTGTTCAAAATAACTACTGTATTTGGAATGTGGTCCAGGGAAAGTATGATTGTTTTCCATGCATTCTCATGTTAAAAAGGCAGGGGGGGCTTTCAGAGGAGGGGGTCCCCTACGTACAGCCCCTTCCAAATTAATCCAACCTATAAGGGTGTTTGGCCTTATTAGCCGTGTTCTCATCCTCCTCTAGTACGGTCGTTCAATGGGTATGCATATGACCCCTCTAGGCTTATGTCATTGGTGTTTATATTTGCATATTTTGGCTTTTTTATTCCTCAATTTCCATGTACTGATACTGATAAAAAAAAAAAACAGGTGAAATTGCAGAGAAAAACCAAGATAATTATTTTAAGGTGTATGGAATCCTTGAATTTAGAATGAAATATCATCCTCCAAAGACAAAGACTGAATTCGAGAAAGAATTTTTGTGTACACAGTAATCAGATTAAAACTTAAACTATCCAAACCTCCGACCTTGCTTTGAATTCGTAGTCACACATGCATTGTAAACTTTTGCTGAGAGATTTATAGTTTGTCCTTGAAAATATCTAATTGTACACCCAATTTTAGGTGAAGAGAAATTAAAACAAAGATAAAAAGAAGACAAAGAAAAGGTAATAGATATAATAAATGATATGAAAAAAGAGATAAATTTAAAAAAAATATGGTGAAAATGAAATAAAATATAAATTAGGTGTATATTTATAATAACCCTTTGTCGTTCTATGTCGAGCTTAAAAATAAAGCAGAAAAAATAGAGTGCCAATAAAGGTCCGGCCATCCCAATATAGGGTATACGGAAAAAAGAAAGGGATATATAGAAAATAAAAAAAGTAATAAATGTAATATAAAAACGATAAAAATAGAAAGAAAAAAGATTAAAAAAGGTTAAAATATATATTTTATCTCTTATCTTCTTACTAGAATTAGTTTTGATTCTCTCTCAAGATTTATTTTCGTTCTTTATTATTTTTCAAATTTGGGTAAATGATGTTGCAATTTCAAAATAGTAGTTTTAAAAAAAAAATAGGAGAATAATTTTGAACCTTATTTTTTTTTACTGATTTAAGACAAGAAAATTGTCTAATTAAATTTACCAACATGAAAGTTATAGGTCTGTTCAAACCGAAAAGACTACAAATATGATTTAAAAAAATCGTGTTTGTGTAAAAGTAAGTTCCACAAGTAACTTGAAAAAATTTATATTAAATTTTGTAGTTTTATAATTGTTCATAAGACTTACTTTCAAACTTTTTTCACCATGTGTTGGGGCCCTTTTTGTTATTAGTTGGGTTTCATAATATTTGTGTAGAGAATCGCATATAACAAAGTTCACATCTTTAATTATTCAAAAAAAGGGTTAAAAGTCTTGTCACAAAATAAAAAATTATCACCGTTTCAAAATGAAAACAATGATTTGAGAGATAATGAACTAAAATAAATATTTTAAAAGATAAGGATTAAGATGAATTTTAGTAAAAAGATTAGAGAAAAAAGTATAAAAAATGAGAAAATGTGAGAATTTGTATTTGTTGATCAAAATATTACATGATATTAATATTGCGTCATTTACGTTGAGTTTGGTTGGATAGAAATAAAATGGAGATAGTGCAAATGGGTGTGATAAAAATAATAAGTTATTTGGTGTCATTGAAATAAAGTGAAAAATTTTGAGAAAAAAAATGGGACTCTGCTCATTTTTACTTTACTTTTTATCTATTTTTACTCACATATTTATCTTTTCTCTATTTCTTTTAAAAACGAACATTTTTATTTTATTATATATTCCTCACCTATTTTTATTAACATGTTCTATTTCCTTACATTCTTCGTTTTTTTCTTCTTACTGAACGGACAATTACATGTAACTTTCATATTGTTTGATTTGCTAGCTAGATATAGAAAATAAAATCTAGAGTGACTTTACGCCAACAATTTCCCTAGCAGAATATGTCATTTTACTATTTTAGTACGTAAATGCATTGATCTTTCTATCAGTCAGCCATTCAGCCTTGCTCCTATGTCCTATTCCCGTCCCATTATTCTTTCGGCCCGTCCTAAAAAGGTGAAAGTACGGAAAAGGTGAAAGTACGGAAAAGGTGAATAGGGTTTGAGATTGGCAGAAAAGTGTCTGCTTGCAGTGGTTTTTCAGTCTCTCAGAATGCATGAAGACAGAGACATTTTGGCGTACTATAATGGAATATAATAATCATCACGCATTGGTAAACGGTGACCGACTATCGAATATACTCCACATGTAGGGGTGTGTCCGGATCAATTAGATCTATTTTTTGTCAAATTTTAAAATTTAATTTAATTAAATTAGATTGATTCGATTTAAAAAAAATGAAATTCAATTTAACTCAATTCATTTATTAATGATTTAGTTTGGTTCGAACTAATGAATTATTTATTTAAATTTAATCTTTTTTTCTTAGAATCACAATCTTATATCTTGATTTATCCAAATATCTAATATAATTAATACAATAAGGTAAATAATTATTTTCGTCCTTGAATATAAATGGACTTGACAAATTCATTCTCAAAAGAAAAAAATTTAAATCTTAGTCCTCGAAAGATCACACGTGACACAAAGGAACGAAAATGTCACAAAAATGATTGTCAATATAGCTGCAGAATAGATAGAATCAAAATGTCAATAAATTTTCATTTGACCAAAATGTCAGTAAGTTGACAAATTTAGAGTAAATAGTCATTTTCGTCCCTAAATATGTAGAGTGCTGACAAATTCGTTCTAAGAGATGGAAATTAAAATTTTAGTATATTCATTTACATGCATTGCAAATTTGGTACAACTATTTATTTGTCTTCTCAACTATTGAGATCATTGGCACATTGTTGGAATATAATAGTATCATAGAATATTTTCGTCTAATGGAAATTTACGGACATTTTGGTCCGATGAAAACATACTAACATTTTGATTCAATATATTCAGGAGCCATGTTGGTAATCATTTTTGTGATATTTTCGTCTCTCTGTGTCACTTAGGCTCTTTCATTGACAATAATGGATGAATGAATTTATTACACTTTTTTTCATTTTCGGGATCTAAAATTTGAATTTTCATCTTTTGATGGCGAATTTGTTAGTACTCTACATATTCAGACATGAAAATGATTATTTACCCTAACACAATATTATCAAATGTTTGAAAATAGTAAAATTGATTCATTTAATACCATCAACATAATATTTTAAAATAAACTAATACAAATTAAAACAAAATATTCTTTAACGATATTTACTATAATAATCTGAATCACAACTATTTCTTACAAACTAATTTCTTGCAATAAACTTTAGTGCAACTATATTTGTTACAACCAGATTTGTTGAAACAAATGAACAAAATATAATCAGTTAATATTATAAACATTTGCAGTTCTAACACTTGGAATCCAATATTAACAGTATTTAAATTCAAACCAAACAATTCTAAAATTTTGATTGGTTTTGATCGGTTCAATTCATTTTTTATTGGATCTATAAATTTAAACTTATGACTCAATCCGTACATGAATTATTTTGATCAGTTTGGTTCGATTTTGACCCAAATACATGAATGATCAATCCAAACTATCCGGATTGATTTGGATCAATTCGAATTCGTGGATGACCATACCGTGAACACCGTTATCCATATGACTCCAATCAATCTTGAGCGGGCTTGAAATCTGTGGCTTAATTTCTAAAACTAGCTCATTAATTTTGAGCCCTATCCTTCAATTAAATTAAATTGTGGTATAAGGGGATGCTTTGTGGATGTAGTAAATCATGAATTTAAGGCAATTTTAGAATAACTAAACTACTCGTAAATACGAATTATAACATTTAAATCATCATTACGTGACCAGGATAAATCAAGAACACGTATCTAAATTCATACTAGATCATTCATAATGATTGATTAGATAATAGAGATTAGAAAAAATTATTCAGAGATACTATCCTTAATCTAGAGAGTGAGTGTACGTGTATGTGTATATGTCCAAACTACTTAACAGAAAAAATCTTATTAATATCATATATTTTTTATTAACAAATATTAATTGTTATTGTTAAATTTTATTAGTAAAAGAATTTAAATTTAATTTTTTTCCTTTTTTCTTTTTTTTAATACTAGATTAATTTTATATCTTTATATAAAAGTAATTAGGACTTCTTATTCCTCGGGAAAAGGAGGGGAGGAGATATGATACATTAACCAATGAATTCATATAACTATTAAATAATAATTTAAATAAATTATTGATTAATATTAAACCAAGTACGTACGTATATATAATGTTAAGTTTATCCTACGTGACTAGTTTCAATCCAGCGAATATGTGGGTTAAGAAACATGAAAAATAAAGGCCAATAGATATGCATGTAAAGTAACATAAAAAATAAAGGTTTTGAAGTGATAGCAAAAGATGAAAGGAGTCTAATTGAGTTGGTTAAGCGATACATATAAAAAAAATAGAACAACGGAATTTATTTGTTGGTTTGCATAAAAGCTGGCTAGCTAGTGTGTGTGGTTTTGGTGGATAACAACCACTTGGTGAAGTTTGGTAGTGTAGCTTGGTCTGCTCTGTAGTGGTTTTGTGTGAAGTGAAGCAAATGTGACCATGTAAAATCTGGATAGTGTTTGGTGCCATCCATGCTCACAATATCATCTGGCGCTCTCACCAACTTGTCTTCTTTTGGGCATAGAAAGAACGCCAAGGACTTCCTCTCCTTGTACTTGTTTACCACTGCCCTATGGAGGCAACTTTTGTATCTCCCATTCGATAATGCCTACACAACCCAACAATTCCATGATTCCTCTTGTCTAATATTTAACCTCACACATACATACATACAAGATCCAAATTTTATATATATATATATATATATATATATATATATATATATATATATATATATATCATGCATATGGCTTCAACCCATCTCTACTCTCTTAACTGAATCCTTGTGTTAGCTCTTCTCACTAAGACATTAATTAATTTTCCTTATATTATCAATACATTATAAGCTATCAATACAATCCAACCATTTAAATGGGTTCAATGTGTACGTTGACCCATTGGGTTCAATCTATTTTGTTATCTGTTCTCTAAGTAAATGAATCATTTTAGATTGATGACATGACATATGATAAAGAAAGGGATAAACACATATATAAAGGGAGCTGGTGTTAAAAAGATGTGTGTGAAAAATCATTATTTAATATTTTTATTAATAAATATTAATTATTAATTTGTTATTAATAAAATAAAATTGAATATATATTTTTTTAACCATCCAATCAATTTTATATCTTTTATTATTTGAGATAATATAGTGAAATGCCTACCGTGAAGGTATCCCCAATGTTCACTACAAATGCATCCAGACGAGGAGGAACCGTCTGCCATTTGTTGTCTGCAAATACATGAAGGCCTCCAACATGATCTTGGTGAAGTATGGTTAACGACGTTGGATCACAGTGTGGTCCTGTCCCGAGTGTGAGGCTCGGTTGTTGGCAAGATGGGTAATTGTTGCATCTCATGATAGAGCAACCTTCTTCAAACAACTCCCTATAATGCAACCGATCCACGCCTAAGCTCATTGCCAATAGCTCTATCAGTTTCATTCCCAACTGCTTCATAGCTCCACAGTATTTCTGGAACGTCTCTCTGGGAAATCCACAAAATGGGGAATATTCTTGTATATGGTTAGAGATCATCACGATTTGTCTTTCAATGTCATCGAAAGAGCAAGCCAAAATTCAAATAAATAATAAAATATATAAAATAAAGATTACTTTTAAAAAATTGATGCATGATATTGATACCCATCCAAGCTAGTTGACATTCAAGAAGAGAAAGTTACACGAGAAAGAAAATTAGATGAAATACGATATAAAAAAAAAATGACATATATGATAAGAGAAAACTAAATAATAAGTATTAATAAGAAAAAGATATATATTATACGGTTTAGAACGTTGTGGTTCACATCAATCTCTATTCAACACTTTTATTAACTTTTTTTTTTCTGAATCATTTAATAATTTCATGTAACAATTTCTCGTTAATTTTGTATTGATACTTTTGGAGTGTCCAAATATTATTTCTCAAAAAGAATGTTATAAAAATTAAATCATGGTATTAGTCCATTACTAGTCTTACCCGGTTTGTTCAAAGTCTTCTCCTATGGTGGATTTAAAGTAGTTTGTTACAACAGGCTCTAAGGTGTTGTCATGGTATGGGAAAGAGAGGGTTTCCTTCCATGGCAATTTGGAGGAGAAGCGATGAGCATGTGCACCAGAGTAGCCCCACATGGAACCGGGTGTCTTATGAACACTCAATTTCCTATGAATTGGGAGATTGAAGAAAGTGTCCATTTGATCATGTGCTTGACGAATGAGGTGTGGATCAACCCCGTGGTTGATCACTTGGAAGAAGCCATGTTTCAAGCAAGCTTCACTTATGAGCTTAGCAGCATGTTTTGTAGCCTCGTTTTCCCCTCTGAGAAAGCCATAAAGGTCCACCACTGGTGCTTGGAGCTCGTGTTGTGCATCCACCAAGTACTCCTTTGGCCAAATGAAATTGGTTGGCACGTGTGGCAGAACCTCAAGTTCACACCGCAAGAGACCACCTGAATCCATGTCTCACGTTAATTGTGTTGTTTCAGTCAATTAAGGAAGGAATGAAGGAACTCTAGGTACCTAACACGTACAAAACCTAGTGATCAAGTAGTGAGCTTAAATATTAGACAAGGAAAAGACAGGGCACGTTATACTGGGCAATGCATATGGCATGTATTTATAGAGTTGGGAGAGAGAGAGAGAGAGAAGAATCAATAGCTACCTACACCAACGAACACGAAAACATTTTTGAATCAATTCTTTTAACATAACAAAAAAAAAATAAAAAAAATTGAGCAACATATATTTCGTCGTAAGTGTTGCTGTTAAATTGATTTCACGTTCATGGTAGCGGCATTAACTACTACTCAATATTTTTTACATGCCTGTAAAAATTATATATTAAAATGAACAGAATAACATTTTATTTTTTATGTTCAAAATATATATATTTTTCCCTGTCCTCCACGATTCCGTTGGGAGAGTTGGGGAGGTGGGGCGAAAAAGAAAACATGGATGCAGACTTGAAATCTTGCATGTCATGTTTTTCATTATTTTGTATATATCACTCAAGACACGAATTATATTGAAATCTTTCTTTCACTTATATCACTCAAACAAAGTAGTGTAATGAGAACATTTTTTCATAGAAACGATTTATCATTATTTATTAGGTATTAGAATTATTATTTGATACTAGTAAATAAAATTACGATATGTGAGGGTAAATAATTTAATTAAGCTTTTATTTAATAATTTATTTTTATTAAAAAAATATTTTAAAAATGAAAAAAATATCAAAACGGCTATTTAAAAGTCTCAAATGGTTTTTTTTTCTTTCCTTTTTTTTTTCACGCTTCTATTACTAAATAATATCATTAAGATAACAAGATTTAAGTATTTTATGTAGAATCTAAATAAGCACGCCTCCATCCAATCACCCCATGCCTACTTAATAGCATTACAGTATTGCTATTAACGTTTCTACCCAAATTAAAGGTATAATGTTTCAACTTTCAAGGATCTGGCAACATACAAGATATCGATTTTCATCTACAAATCAAATTAAAATGATATTAAAGATGCTTGTAACGATAAAATAATAGCAAGGCTTTTTATGGGCGAAGCATAAAAGTAATCACATAAAAAATACAATAACAAAAAAAAGATAATTATTTATAATGGAAATACAAGGAATAAATAAAATTAACAAAATAATTATTAGAGAAAGTAAATAAATAAATAAAAATTAAAGGTTTTTTTTTGGAAGAAAAGGTTTTATTTAAAAAGAATCTGCGTTCATACAACTTAAACAATGTAATACATATTTTATATATTACGATACGCAGTAGTGCATAACATTTGAAAATTAAATAGTTACGTAAATATTATGAATCGTTGAAAGAACTAAGAAGGAAAAGAAAACAAGGGGAAAATATTTTTATTTTAATTAAGATAAATTTGTTGAAAACCGAAGAAACTAATCTTAGTAAAAAGATCACACACGTATTTATTTATAATAAAAAAAAAAACTCTTAAATTGTCTTTTGGTACGTTCCGACGTGTTAGTACATGACATTTTATTTCTGGCCAGTCGCCCAGTCACAATTATTTATGGTATCTTAAACTCAAATTTGAAAATGTCCAAGATTTCATATATGAATTGCCCTTTTCAAATCCAATTATGTGTAGTCAAAATCCGATCCATGTTGGAACTTGTAAAGCATGCGTATACTCGTGTCATGTTGTAATTTTTTTTATTATTGGAGACGGCAACTTAGGAAGAGGCAACATGCAAAGCTAGAGAATTTTAATTTTTACACACACTTTATTTTCTCATCTCTTCTCTCTTTCTATTTCAATTTCTTTTATATATCATGTCATTTATCACATTTATATACTAAATTTCTATTTCTTTTTTTTTTTTTGTCTCTTCTCTTTTTATTCCTCAATCCGTTCTTTCCACTCATGTCGCACGAGGTGTAAAACAAGCAAAGTTGAAGAGCAAAGCAAAACAACTTTAGGTGAAGATCTAATGACCAAATATAAACTGATTATATGCCACTCAGTGGCCCTAGCTAACTCTAATAGTTGGGCCTTGATGCTTAATAGCTCGATCAAAAAACACAAACACCGATTCGTATACTAAGGACTGGGCCAACATATTAGATCTACAGTGATTAGTTGCGTTACTACATGTAGCTAGTTTAACTTGGATTTAATTGTCGAACGAAAAAATAAAAACACTTGGATCAAATTAAAATTCTATACTCAGTGAGTCAGTGCAATAAAATTATTTTTCTATATAAAATATATGTGTTGTTCTGCTTCTCTACTGAAAAGTTATGGGATATGCAATGAGGATGTTTGAACTCAGATCACGCCCTACAGTGGAGCACCGTCCGCCCCACGGTCCCCGTGCTTTTGTAGGGGTACTCATCATCTATCATTAAATATATCTCTCTCACTTCTTTTTTTAATTAGCTATGCATAAAATTATTTATTAATATTTTTTGAATTAATAATTCTTCATTAATTCTTTATATTAGACTCGAAGACATATAAGATGTATATTTGAGTAATATATTGAGCAATTTGAGAAGTGGGCGAGTATTTAGTTAAATAACTTAATTAAACACTATCACAAAAAAAAACTTAATCAAACACCTTTTCGATGTCCATAAATACTTATAGCAGAAAAAAATACAAAATATGAGTTGAGATTCTCACATAAATTAAAAAGCTAAGATGCATAAGTTAAATAACTTATTAAAAAGTTCAATGTATTTTATATACTTATTTTCTTTTCTTATAAATGTTTATGAAAAAATTTATTCAAATAAATTGATAAAAACTAACTTTAATAAGTTATACTATATGTATTAGAATATTCCACAACCCAATTAGACTTAATGACTTATCCTCGTCAGTTATTGAGGGTACAGACAAAAGGTTCTAAAATTTCCAAGCTAAGCCTCCCTATGTATGCAATATTCTATTCATTATCTCTTGACTTTGGTTGTACTAACTTGATTACCAGAGTATGTCTCTCGCTCGCTGGGGAGTTTGTGCAGAAGACTACTATTTAAAGGTCTTGTTCATCCACCATTGAAGGTTGAACTCGTTGTTTTGAAAATCACAGGGTATGTGATCGATCTTTTCCCTTTAGATTGATGAACACTAGAAAACATATCAAGATTAATTTAAAAGAAAAACTTATGAGTTATAATTATTATTTTTATATAAATTTGAATGAGCTCCCTGTTTTATTTTAGCTAAAATTTCATTAGAAAGCTAAACTTAATATGAGCACAAGATATGCCCAATTAAGCCATATCACATCAAGTTAAATATAAATGGTGTTATTTGTGATTTGAATAGAATTTAGTATCCATGTGTCCCCCTACTACTTTATTTCTTGTAGTGGTGTTTTCTAGTATCAATACCACTTTAGATTGAAGCTGTTCGTCTTGTAGTGTGGGAAAGCACGGTCGCCTACTCTTTCGTTTCTAAGGCATTGCCCATGCATTAATATATGAATAAAAGGATATATAAGATGGATTGAATGACTAATAACAAAATTAACATTTTAATAAATTAATATTAATTTGCCTATTAAAAAAAAGTTAAGTAAGAATTTTTTACTAGTTATAATTTAAAAAGGACCATCATCGTATTGTTAGATTATAATGAAATTAATGTAAATCAGATCTTAATTAATGTTGGATATATTACGGTCTCACATTATACAAAACTTCTCTCATTATGCTCAAACATAACAAATTCAAACCAGACAAAGGAAAACACACAATAGTGTTTCTAATCCTACATCTAAAAGGTTGAAACAATAATTTCAACAACCTTACAAACTTCTAGGGGAGTTATAAATAAATTGTACTAATATTCAACAAGCATAAAAAAAAGTAAAATTAAAACAAACATACAAACAAACAAAAAGAAGCAGAAAGAAATTGGTTTCGAACTTTCTATGGACACCAAAATATATGAATATGTAGGACACACCGTTCTCTACAAAAAGATAAAACAATCCAAGGATATAAGAGGATTGTCAATATCCTCCATCAGAGTTAAGTCCATGTCATGGTCAGACACCACATCCTTAACAACGGTTTCATCGACTTTAGGACCAACCCCGAAAGTGCGAGTCTCATGAGTGTTTCTCAAACCCGAATGAAGTACTCTTCGTGAACAATTACTATTATTGGGACTCGCCGCTTTAACACTCTCTTTCCTCGTATAAGGCAAAACAGAATAATGGTGAGAATTCGAATGAACTCCACTAACACTACTAACCTTTGAACTGCTGATCGTTGTACCCAAATTAGCACTTCCACATTTGTCTCCGTTGAATCTTCTGCTGGGAGAGGGTGACCTAATTAGCGTCCTACTCTGCATGTTGGAAGCATAGTTAATAGTAATGGACCTCTCCGTGTCCTTTCGGAAACTCTTCTGTCGTGTTAGGTTCGTTGGCGAATTCGATCGCACCCTTTTCTGTGGCATGGAAAACGACCCAACAGTATTTTGTGGTGGAGACTGCTTCAGTGTTGCTAAGTTGGGTTTGGGTGGTGAAGGGTTTATGTTTACAACCTTTCTATTAGGTTTAGTCGGTGGCATGAAGGAGAGAGAGGTGGAATCCCAGAGTGAGTTGATGCGAGTGATGATGTGAGGGTTGTCCTTGTAGCACGACAAGAGGAACTCGTTGGAGAAGGACCTGTCCTTGGAGCTCAAGGAAGAGGAAGCGGTGGAAACGGAAGAGGCTGAGGAGATGGTGTTGGAAGTGGTGCATGTGAAGGATGAGATTGAGGAAGTAGAAGAGGTTGGAGAAGGTGGGGAGGGTGAGATTTTTGTTGAGGAGTAAAGGGTTGGTGGAAGTGGTGAAGCTTGAGAGATTGGAAGCTTGTCTTGAACATGGTTGAAGTTGAAGTGATGTTCTTGTTCTGGGGAGGGTTTGTATTCGGGCCTGCATTTGCTAACGCAGCAACCCATTATTTGGTTGAGAAATTAGAGACGAGGATACTGGAGTGGAATGGAAGAAGGGGACTGAGTGGTTTATGTTTGATAATTGAAATTAGTTGCATTTGAAAAAAGGAAGGGAAAGTCAAGGAATGTCTTTTGCTTTTTGTGGTGTTGCTCTTTTGCTTTTTCAGAGGTGGTGTTATTTGAATTTGGGAACCGGGGACGGGTTCCGTTGGGTAACGGTTATATAATATATACCAACATGGTAGTGGTGGATAGTTCATAGTGGATACTATCATCACTCCTTGCTTTTGACCTCGATTAGGAATAAGAAGTAGGAAGTAATGGTAGGGTCTAAGTCTTCGTGTGCAATGCCACCACGTTTTGGGACAACTTCCAAGTTCCACCAACTTCATCTGTTTGTTCAAAACATTTTATATTAAGTGTATATTTAACAATGTTTAAATTTAGAGAAATAGTTATTTGTCGACCCAATTGAAATTTGACACCGACTCAAAAGAAAGGGAAAGAAAACAAAGGTTCCATTATATCCTTGTAAGTTGAAAGTATTGCTCGAAAACAGAGAATTCAATATCCTCTTTTGAAAATATTAAAAATAGAAATAATTAACATTTTGAATGTTTGAAATATTAGTATATTTTTTTTAAAATAACACAAAAATTATTCAATTAGTCTAATAGTCATATATTAAAATATAAAACAATTTTATATTATAATTCAATTAGAAATTATTAGTCATTTTACAATACATTTTATGATTTTTTTTTCTTGCTACCTCTTTCTATCACAATACCTATCCTATTTTAAATGTTTTTTTTGCCAAATATATAAGGCAAAAAAGAAATTGTGATTACCAAGACAATTTGTGAAGTATTGCACTCTCTAAGAATATGCTCGAAGACAACTTCCATAGGAAGGGAAATTATCTATTCAATAGCTTGCACAATTTGGATACTATTAGAACACTAACTTTGAGCTCCACATCCATGGTTGATCATCTTGATGGCCTCAGCAATCAGCATAATCGGAATGGATTTTGATAATCATGCATGTAGCCATGCTCCCTTGCTAATGTAACTCCATTAAGAATCCCTAGCAGCTCCGCATTAAGAATTATCTTACGTCCAATATTACCAAAAAATGCTCCAAGAAATGTAGCAGTTGCATTCCTTATGACACCTTCGCAAGCTGCTTTGCAAGTAGAATAGGACACGGCTCCATCACAGTTAACAGTTATTTTCCATCCCTCAGCAGGTTTCCAAGTAAAACACTTTGACTTCGAATCGAATCATCAGGTAGCAGATCTCGCACCTTGTTGTTTCCATCCCACGACATGTTCATCCGAGATAGTCTAGCCAATAGATTCTAGTTGCTCCACATATTGCTGCAAAAAGTATTGCCGTTTCTTCTCTGCCAAAGCAAATCCAACACCATTCCAAATGTTTGATTCCAAGAAGAAGGGAACTCGCCACCTCCCTTTCGATTATTTTCCATCCAAGGATGAAGTTCACCTGCCAAAAAGGAAATGTTAGAAAAACGTGGAACCAGTTGGTTCCAAATTGACTTTGCCATTCTACAATCTCTCATATACAATGAACCATAGTTTCAGTCTCATCGTGGCACATAGAGCACATAATACATAAAGTCATGTTAGAAAATTGATTTCGGACATAAAATTAATTTTAGATCAATTTTTATGTTTAACTTTACATGCAGAAAATTTTAAAATTAATTTTAAATATCTTTTACGTAATCAAAAAAATTATATGAAATTTTATTTTTAACTTAATTCTATAATAAAAATATAAAAATATAAATCACATCACTTAAAAACAATTTCATTTAAAATCATTTTAATTGACACTCATCTAAACACTCACGAAATGTTGTGTAGGGGCGGATATTAGAAAGAGAAACAAAACTTAGTACGGGGTCTCAATGTGAATGTTATTTTCAACGTCTTTGGACAAAGAAATATCACTGTATAATTATTAAAAACTAAAAAAGAAATATCAGCATAAGACATAATTATTAATATATCCCCTAATTCAACTTCAGAAAAAAAAGGATTAATTTAAGCATGCGGTTTTATTAATATCATTATTTAATTTTTTTTATAATGCGTTATAGGAATAACATATCAACTATCTTAGTCGATGACCAATATCGGTTAAAAAACCTAATTAATTATATCTAGCTAAGTCAATTATTTTAACTATGCTTTTTTATGTACTAGGTTCAAATACTAAATTTTACTTAAAAGATGTTAAATCCAATTTTAGTTAAACTTTTTCATTTTTAATCCAAAACACTTGAATTGTAATAGTTTAATAATTCTTAATTTCTTTTACATTATTTTTTTCACTAATCGATTAATTTTACACCAAAAAAGCAAACTTATGCGTAATTCTATCTTAATTTTGAAATTTTATTTAAGATATATGAGTTGCACCAAATTAGAGATCTTAAATTCTTAAAAGTTATGTAAACATAATTTTATATTTTTACAAATAATTTTTTTATAGAATATTTTACAAATAGTTAGTTACAAACAAAAACGACTAATTATGTTACAATACATTGTTAATTCTATAATTTATTGGAACATCAAGGTAATCATTTTGTGGCGAATACATTGAAAGTGCTTTACAATTATATTTGGCACCTTCTATATACACTTCCATTTTTGCTAAGTGCACCCTTTCTCCTTCATATATTTTTTACTACCAAATGTATCCATTTAAACTCTTATCTTACCCCCTTCATGTTTGTTAGTCTTTAAAATCTTAATTTTCACCCATATTCATTATATAATATAGTATTTTCATCAATATTATATGTAACATTATACATTTCCCTCCACATAATATTGTGGTTCAAAGTAAATTTATCAGTAACTTCATCTATTGTAGTGTGTAATCAAACTTGGATTTTTTTAAGAGAAACTAAGAAAACATACCTTGCAAAGCTAAGCTTTTTGATGGTGGCTCCTCACATTGTTTTGTTAATCGATAATATGCATTTTTAGCCTCTCAACTTCAGTCTTTAGTGTTTCTTTCAACTCCTAGTCTCAAATAAGTGTGTGCACACGTCAACAATTGTTGCAGTATTAAGGTACGTTTTATGACTTTTAGAAATATCTTTTCGAAATAACATATATCAGTACATAACCATTTTCAAAACAGCATATTTATCTAATTTTACATTGTTACACTACTAGAAAAATAGGTTTTAACATCGGCTGTTTAACATCGGTTACTGATAGGACCGATGTTAACAAAAACGCGGTGGCAATTTTGTAAATAAGCGGACTAATTTAACATCGGTTTTAAAGATTTTTCACAAAACCGATGTTAACCTTGAACGGTTAACATCGGTTTTCAATATTTTTAAGCATAACCGATGGTAACGATGAAATGTTA
Source organism: Glycine tomentella (assembly GCA_007407185.1). NCBI lineage: Eukaryota > Viridiplantae > Streptophyta > Magnoliopsida > Fabales > Fabaceae > Glycine > Glycine tomentella. Next base: position 725,242 of record PYAF01003999.1, on the reverse strand, counting down.
ACATCGGTTTTCTAGATTTTTAAGTAAAACCGATGTTAACCATGAAAAGTTAACATCGGTTGTCCAGATTTTAAGTAAAACCGATGTTAACCATGAAAAGTTAACATCGGTTGTCATGATTTTACGTAAAACCGATGTTAACCATGAAAAGTTAACATCGATTGTCCAGATTTTAAGTAAAACTGACTTAACGATGAAATGTTAACATCGGTTTTCTAGATTTTTAAGTATCACCAATGTTAAAATAAGATATTAACATCGGTTTTGGTATGGGAACCGATGTTGTGGGTATGAGATACAACGTCGCGACGATTAAACTTCAGTATCGCACCTTAAAGCCTTTGTCTTTTCCGAAAAGCTTCGTAACCCTTCACTCTCGCGCCCATTTCTATGAAAGGCTCCCTCGTTGTCGTCACTCACTGAAGCGCTATCACCTCTTCTTCTCCTTTGTGCTTTGTCGAGACCCCCACTGAAGCGCTATCACACCATCTCTTCTTCTCCAGTTCTCCTTCGAGCCTTGTCGACAGCCCATCTGTTCTCCGTTGTGCCTTTGCCCATATCACGGTCCACACCTCTTCTTCTCCTTCCGCGCGCTGTGACCACCATTGTCGGGCATTGTTGGTTGCTTGCTGAGGTCGCGGTCCCCCAAGGTTAGTATCCTGTGCTTCCATGAATTAATACCTGAAGTTGCTGAGGTTGCGCATTGTGAAAGACATGATCTTTTATCATTGTGGTGTTTAACCGAAAGAATCATGATACCATGAGAATCATTGTGTTGTTCGTGTTGTTTATCATGCTTATGATTACTGCTATCCGCTATTCTGTCTTTGACTCTATGTTAGGATTTCAATACAGTTAGTTTAGTACTTTTGATTGGTTGGTCCTTCAAAGTTTTCTTCAATTTGTGGTTTAATTTTTGTTACAGGGTTTACGGGGTAATCATATGAAAATATGGCCCCATACAAGGCTGGTTAGTTGTGTGGACTGAATAAAAAACAAAGATTGATCCTCTGATTGAAATATAACTCTATATTGATCCCAGGTATGTATCCAGCCATTCACTAGTTGTTGTGGTTGGTTCTATATTGTTTTTCCCTTTTTGAAATTCAGTTCCCAATTGCTCTGGCTGATGTTCTGTTCTCTTTAGTTCATGAGACTGATGTTCTGTTGTCTTTGATTTAGTTTAGGCAAGAAAATGAGAATAAAAAAAATAAAAAAAAGGTGAAATGCATCATTAAAGGTGTAAGATATTGATATAAACAAGAGAATGGATAAAAGAAGACAAAAATATATAAATAAATAAAGGAAGAACGATGTAAACAAATATGGTGTATGTGGCTGTGCGCTATGTGGCTGCCCATAAATGAAACAGGCCCTAAAATTGTAGCTGATGAGGAAATTCGAGAGTGAGCTTCGGATGATACCGAAGTTAGTAGCTGTTTTGTGTGTTAAAGGAAATGAGAATTCGATAATGTTTGTTCCATTGGTTGCGATTAGTGGCCGGTTGGATGAGGGACAAAGACTTGATCTCAGATACTTAAAGAAAAGTAATGATCACCATTTGGAGCTTGGCTACAAGGAACATAATTAAAACAATGATAATATTTATGGTTCTCTGTTCATGCCT
>PYAF01003999.1:668140-695684 GCA_007407185.1 Glycine tomentella | reverse complement strand
ATTCTTAAATTTCAAGGTGACAAATGATTTAAAATAAATTAAATTATGAATATTTAAAATACAAAATTAGTAAATTTTAATTTCTATGTAATTAAGTAATGGATTATATCATTTTATATTTATTAACTAATTCAACAATTAGTTTTATAAAATATTTTAATTCAGTTAACTATAATTTACAGTTTTCCAATTCATAGTTGATATTTTCAACTTTCAACTAAATTTTTAATATTTAACTAATTTTTAAACTTTTAACCATTTTTTTTTTCAAAAAAACCCTAGATTAAAAGGAGTTATACAAGATTTTTCTCAAAACAATTATTAAGTATATATGGGTACAAGTGAGTTGTGAGTGCGTCTGAATCATGTTTCTTGTTGTGTAAAAGAACACAACATAAATATGTTTCCTTTTTTTTATATTCCAGAATGATTATGTTGCGTATCTAGAATTTGATACAAAACAAAAATATAATTCCATTGTGTATCAATTTTGACACACAATGAAATTATGATTATGTTGTGTTTTAGAATTTGATACATAATAGAATAATGATTCTGAGTTTTTTTTTTTTAATTCTTTTTTTTCTTAGATGGTTCTTTGAAGTGAATACATTGATTGAAATACATTTTTTTGTGATGAAGTTACAATGTCTCAAGGTTTTGGAAACATGTATGGTGATAGACAAAATGATTTTTACCATCCCAATCTATAAGATGAAATGTCTCCAAATCAATTAGATAAAATGCCTAACCCCTAACTTGATTATCCTGACTTCTCAAATCTTTTCACGAATGATGAGGTATGTTGATTAGTTGATAATTGATTTTCAAACGATAGGAATATATGCCATTCCAGCTGTGATTATGGGTGCTATTGAATATTGATCGGTGGTCAATTTATGGGTCAGAAACTCCTCAACTTGAAGATATGGAAGAAAAATGTTTTTATCTCAACCAATAAGTACCTCTTCAGCTGAAAAAGCTTAAAGAACTTTCCGATAGGGACAACAAGCTGAAGTTTTCAAGGGCCGGATAGTTAGTAATTTTTGTTAATTACAATATTCGCTTTCAGTGTCGCTTTTCTGAGAGCTACAAGCATGCTACCTTAGAAAAAAATGGATAAGGATCAAGATGATTCTTGTTTAGAAGAGTCTTCTGTCAGGCTAGGAGAAACGAGATGGGGAATTAGAAGCAAAACTATGATGAAATTGCAGATGAAGTGCAGTAGCATACAAAAGTAAGTAATAACTAAGCAAAATATTAGAAACAATAATAGGAAAGGAATGACTAAAAAAAGGTACTCCAATAACTATGAATTAATGTACTTTTTTGGGGCCTTAGAATCTGATGTTTTCTTGCATCTATGCTCGGTTTTGTTACAAATAATAAGCTGAAGCTCAATATGCGCACTAATTGTTCTTGGTTGCTATTAATGTTAGGGGTACTCCAGTGGATTGATGCTGTATGTGACAGGCTATCGTTTCATGCTTTCATGGGCAGGCTTAGTTGTAAAAGGGCGTGAATTTTTTTATGTCAGCAAAATATGATGACGAGCGTTTGTTAAAAATGTCATGCTTTTTACTATGAGTTGAATATTTTATAATGCCTTTTTCATTTAAAATTATAAGAATGATTAACATTGGGAGGTGGAGATGTGATGATCCCAAGTAATTGATGCTAAATACTAGTATATATTAATAAGAAAAGTGTGTAACATAGACATCAAGATTCAGAAGCTTGTACAAATACAAATGAAAAGCTATGATTATGCACCCATATCATTAGCAAACTTATTAGCAGCAGAACAAACACGCAGTGTTTCTTTTACTCAGAATTGGTGGCACTCTGTGATGGAACTATCTTCTTGGAGCACTTGCAGCACATTGTGACTATGCACTCGCACATCAATTTCTTCACAGACTTTCTATTGGCGGGTATTACACTTCCATTCTTGGGTTTGTGCCATGGCTCTATATTCCGACTCTCATTCTTCTTGCTTGAATTTGAACCCTGCTCTGCTTTTGTGCTTGTTTCACTAATACTCAATTTCCTCATCATTTTCTCACTTTCTCTTTGGCTTTCTGTATGATTGTTGATTTGTGGATAATCTTACCTCGTTAATCCAACTTGAGGCCTTGAGAGGCTTAAATAATGGCCATCTTAAATTATCGTTATTCTATATTTTCCCACAAAGTTTTGGAATTCTAATTATGGCATATTATTTATTAATTAGTTGATGTCTTTTTATAAAATAAAAAACTTTTCAAATCTCTTGCAATTTTTTGTCCATATTAGGTGATTTGACATAAAGTATCACTCACTTAAATATTGATTAATATGTGTAACTTTTTATAAGAGGTTGAGTAATTAGTTGATTAATTCATTACTTTCTATCTATAAGCAAATAAATAACTTTGCCAAAAAAAATGTAAATGCATAGCTAATTGAGTTTGAAATAATTAATGCAATTTGTTAATTCCTCTAGAATACCCTTAAAAGAAAATATTTTTTAAGGAAAGTTTAATCTAAGGGTGAAAAAGAAAGGTGAAAAATTTAGGCAGTGGGTAGGATGTGTTCTGAGTGGCAAAAGTGACGCGGTGTGGAACGTCGTTGTGGGGTAGCAACGAGCGTCATGTTCAAAGATATCTTCTGTTATCAATGACGAGAGGCAGCGGCAAAAAGTGTTCCATCTCTTTAAGAAAACAAATTTATACTATTATTATTGGACCAGCTAAATTTGAGATTTTGAAAATTATTTATTTTTACTAACACTCATAAAAAAAATCATAGTAAGATAGTTTTATTTATATTTTCATTTTTAATAAGTTTCGCAGTTAAAAATAATGTAACAGTTTTATAATTATTAGTGAAAAATGTAAAAAAAAAAAATGCTTTTACAAATTAAACACACTTTAAAATTTTAAATATGATACATTATTAATGTATTTTTTTACATAATTAATTATATTTTTATATTTTTATCAAATAAATATTATTAATGTACCAATGTACCCAAAAAAAAAATTTTTATCAACTTCCGTAAAATATTGAATTTATTAAATGATAATGTTTTAGTGAGCCACTTATTAAACGGTATACTCTCGCATTATTAAATATATATGCAAAAATTGTATGACGAAAATTTACGTCAAACTACTTTAAATTTTTAATTAGAGAGCGTTCTTTTATTGTAAGAGAAATTCTTGAAAGAATAATTTATACTACGAATCTTTTATTGGTTGACAAATAAGCTTAAGAACTAAAATAAAAGGTTAAAAAATATTAATTAAAATAGAAATATATAAAAAAAATATTTCTTTTATTTTAAATTAAAAATAATATCATCATTTTAAAGATTATAGGATTATAATAACTTAAAATAAAATATATTTAATTTGAGTTTAAAGATAATAATATATTCTTAATAATAATTAATATAATTTTTATTTAAATTCATAAATAACATTAATTATTATAATTAAAATAGAATAAAATTTAAGTTTAATTTTAAAATCTTAAAAGAACTAATCTTTATAATCTTAAGAGAAGAATATAAAAAATAAGTTAATTGAGAGAGTGAAAAAAATTTAAATTATACTTTTATAATTGAATTCTCAAATCTAGTATATAAAAACAGATTATATGATAAAATAATTTTTTAGAAATTAAAATGTATTCACTTACCCACACGTTTTCTTTTTAACCAAAAAGACCGGATTCTCAGCGAATAGTTCATCATATAAACTGTCTTCATTCAATTCACCTCATGAAATTGAACCCTCTAAACCCACAAAATATATATATATATATATAGGGACAATGATTATATTATATGCACCTTTAACTTCTAGTACCTTTTAAAATTTTAAATGACTGAAAAGGTACTAGTTTCCTTCACTTTGAATTGAACAGATCCTAGTGGATGGCGTGGGCCAACTCCTACCTCATCATCTAGATAGACAATATTTATCATAAATAGGAGAAATTGCTGCATATATAATACTCAATTACTCATAGCCTTTAATGCAACTCTAAAAAGATCTATCATTGATGATTTAGCTAGCAGACAGAGATCTACATACATTTTAACCACACCAACTTAAGACCATGCAATGATGATACGCTGGAGACAAAATGCTGATTTTTCTGTTTTATTTTTAAAATCAAATTTTAAGAATTATTTTATCAGATAGTACATTTTAAAAACCAAAAGTAGCTTGACTATTTAGGTTATGTTTCCAAAAACATTTTAATTAATTAGTGTTTTATCGTATAAATACTCATGTAAGGTTGTTTTCATAGTCAAAGAGAAAATGTATTTTCCGTTACACACACATAGTAGTTGCTTGGCTATGTGAAATTGGAGACTTTAAATTTAGGGTGTGTTTCTATATAAGCAGTTTAATTAAGTTTTTATTATGTAAATATTCATAGTTTGGTGTCTTTGAAAATGGAAGGATGAAAATAGGCATATCCAGGGCTCTGGTAGTAAAAGTTGAAAATGTCTTTTGGAGGTTAATGTTCTTAATTAATTAATTCTGATGAATTTCACACATTTGGATACGTTTTCTTACCACTTGAGCAAACAGAGCTTTCGGAGTGAGACCCACTCCATTTTTTTACCTCTCATCTTTTCTTTTGTCGAACCAAACAATAAAAATGATAGTACTATATCTTTTTCCGTTCTTTATCCTCTCCTTTATCTTCACTTCCATTACAAACTAAAAATGATTTGTAAATACACTAGAAAAATGTGAACATGAAAGTGTGTGATGCTGGGTTCGAAAATTGCTATAAAGCTACAATTAATTGGGACTGATAATATCAACGTCGATAATACTCAAGTTATTCATTAAAAACCTGCTATTTGTCTTCCTTATTATACCATACCATGTATACATATTTTTAGTTATTTTTGTTACGGTATAAAGAATGCTACAAATGTGTTTAAAATACTGATTAAAAAATTAAAACAAGTTTAATTTTTATAAAAAATAGTATTATTTAAGGTTACCTCTATTTTAATTTGTTACGTCTTTGTTGCATTTTTTTTATAAAAAAAAATATGTAAATTTTTTAATCAGCATCACAATAAATTTCCTTATCTGAAAACGTCAAAGTATAGTCATCATTCGGCAACAGCGTAGAATCGATAATTATTTCATTCGAAGAATTTGAACGAAATAGCGTCATTACTTTCCATCCATCAGATTTGGACTTTATGTCACATATTTTTTTCCAAAAAAAATCTAAGAAATATAACTTTACGTTCTAGTTTTCATCGATTTAATTGGTTGATGGTCAACTCGTTTACCAACCATCAATTGCTAAATAACCAGCCTATATTCGTCATCGATTGATTTGGTTAAAATGATTATTTTGTGATACGGCATGGTCCCATTAAATAGATATGCCTAGTGCAAAATGCATCACTAATTTACTATGCACTATTACTACACCTATGAATGCTCTTACTGGTTGAATTCATTGTCGTGTCTTCTTTCTATTATGTGCTTTACCAAATGAACCTATTTGAATTTTCTTCATGGTACGTCAGGAAATGCCTAGAAACAGTGAATTGGATTCTTCCGAACAATCCTAATGATTTATTAAATCTCAAAAAAGATCACGCCGTATTGATCGGTCTATATTCTAACTACGTTGAAATCATCATTACATTAAATTAGACATTCCTCCATGAGAACTAGAGACATAGCTCTCTTTCTTTATGGTTACATGAAACAGAGCATTTATTATTATTGTTATTGTTAGTATTAAGGATAGACTCTTTCCATTGCATGATCCGCGACAGAATTTATTTAAACGGAAATGCTAAATATTTAAGAAAGCTATTTCGTAATATCCGCACGAAGGTTGTATTCTATCAAAAGATACTTCATATATTTATTAGTTTTTTAATTAATATTTATTTTCAAAAAATTATAACCGTCTAGATATGAATTTGTGTGTTTCGTGCAGATTGTATTTCGTGTAAAATAACATTGCTCTTATTTAACATAGGATTGCATATTGTTTGCTAATATAATGCTGAATCCTGTATTTGAAACAAAACAGGGAATTATCATGAATAAAAAGTTGATCAGGTGGAACAATCCTGATTGCTCCATTAATATAAACTTGTCTTATATAAATTAAATTATCAATATAGACATTATTGATATATATATATATATATATATATATATATATATATCAACTATATCATGTGTTAATCATATTCTAAATATAGTGTATGAATAATGTATAATAATATTCTACATTAATAAAATTGTATTTGTGCTGTAAATCTAAAAATAAAAAATAAAAAATACTAGACAAAAATTATATATTCATAATGGATAACATTGACATATTTTAGGTGATACTGTAATCATCATGAATCATGACTTTGAAATTCAACATAAATATGTCTATAGTTGTTTTATTGTTGATTGTTTGTTTGCCTTATTGTACATAATTAACTAGATTCCCTCTTTGTCTTTCTTTATAGAAATTTGTGGAGTAAGACGGGTCTTCTATCCCATTTGTCTATGGTAAGTGTGAACGCGTACAAAGGGTTCAAGTTTTCAACACTTCATGTTTTCATTAGAATAATCAATTACGAATGTTTGTGTGTTAAGTAGTATGATTCGCCAATTAATGTGGACTTTTCAGCATATGGTGTCTGCTTCTATGACCGAAACTAGAGAGAGGGAAACTGGTAATAGAGATTTCTCTTGTTGTCATTGCAATTTGTATGTTGTATCACTTTCTTTCTTCCCCTCTTCTTTTGCGTTTGGACTATTCCTTTAGTTATGGTGCATCCTAAACAAATAGAATGCCCGTTCCCTTTATTGTTTATACATATGATGATGTTTGCATGATTTGCTTGTCGTGATGGGTTGGATTTTCATTTTCTTTTTTAGGTTTCTATTTAATTAATACAGGAAAATTATTATGTGGCACTGATTATTGGTCAATTATGATTGTTCAACGCAATACCTTTTTAAATCATGCTTAAGTGAATACTCTTTGTTTATTCATGGTTGAGGTGGAATGAAGTACACCGAACTCCAAATTCTTAAACACAGTTATGCAACTCGAGTTTGAGATTAAGTATAAATATATCTTTAAATATATGGAGAAACTTTATTGTATAATAGTCAAATAGATAAGCTTCGATTATTAAACAAAAAACAGTGGAGAGAACATATCTAACATGATCGTTTTGTTAACGTATGAGTGATGTAATCGTGATTTTGCTTAATGTGATTGTTTTTCTTTTGTATAACTTAATGTGATAGTTAATAGAAAAAAATGTGGAGAACATATGAATGATCCATGGGTCATTATTACATGTTTAGTATATTTTTTGCATTTTAAAAAACTCCATGTAAATCTACATAAAAGACTAATTTCCGAAACTTGACAAAATTTGACCAGTCGCATCACATTTTGCGAGAATTTTCAAACACATGAATGCTATCCTCTATTTCACAACTGTTACTAAAGGATACGCGGGCATTGCATCATTATTGCTTTACCAAATTCTGTTTTTAAGGAGTTTGAATTGAGAATTTTAATTAAGGAAAGTAATTTATTAGGGGATTTAAAATTTTTCAATTTAAAATTTACTGTTTGGATATATTTATACGAGGAATTTAAATTTTTGAAATTTTAAAAGAATTTTAAACAACTAAAAATGTGAAATTTGAATTTCTCTCTAAAAGGTGAGAAATTGGAATTTTTTTCTTTTTTAGAAACTCTAAATGCACAATTTTTTGCTTCGTCTAAATCATCGACGTACTTCGACCTCCGTTGCTCTCAAGACACCATCCACCTTACATGTTTTTCTGTGAATAATGTTCAAAATTTTAAAAATGAAGAAATTCAATTTCTTTATCCAAATACAAAATTTTGAAAATAAAAGAATTTTAATTTATACATTTTAATTCCCCTAAATTTTAAATTTCCTAAAATTTTAAAATACTTCTTCCAAACATACTCTAAGAATATTTTTAACGGGGTTTTAAGTTGAATTTTTGAATTCAAGAATTTCTTTACATTAGTTCTAATATTAGACTGTTATCAAAGATTTTCAGCATAAAAATTAAGTTATAGGAGAAAAACTCTTTAAAAAAATTATTTTTCCAAAAAAAATATTTTTTTATTTTTAAGAACTCTCAAAAAAATTATATACTTAAATTTAATTTAAAATTAATTAATAAAGTATATTTAAGTGAAACCCACAAAAATAACTCAAGAATTTAAAATAAAATCTACCATTAAAACCAAAAAAGAAAGAAAATTTTTACATTTTATGTAACACAATAAGAGCCATAAAAAGTAATAAAAAATTCAAAAGTGATTCTACACTAACGAGTAATCCTAAGGAGTAATGTGGTTTAGAAAATTCTCTCGAATCAATTTAGGTTTGGATGCCTCTACCATAAAGCCGGCAAAAAAAATGGTTAGCCTTTGTCCCGCATATGACTAACTCATGGTCACAGAACTTTGACTGATTAGTGGCTGCATATCTTTATCTTCCTTTCCCTGAATTAGATGGCTACAAAGGGGAAGCAACTGTGGGAATGGACTTGGGAAAGACAAAAAGATAAATCGCATTAAATTATTAATTTGTTGGAGCATACACTTGCCATGCAAGGACCTCTTTATTTACCCGCCGAAAGAGGTATTTTTACCTTGCTTTCTGTATCCTCACTCTTTGGAAAATTACTTTATCCTAAAATGGTTCAGCGTGAATGATGGATGAAACTGGGTTCAAGTTAGTTTGGATCACTTTAGGCCACATCTATAATTTGTCAATTCTCGTACCAAATAATCATCAGTAAACTATTAATTGCAATACTAAGAAAAGAAAAAGAACGTAGTGTACTAGTACTATTATCTTAGTTAATTCGTTTGCATTAAAAGAAACAAAAAAAAGAATGATATGATAACAGTTGCACTTTTACACTTTACTTTACTTAAATTTAATTTTTTTTTTAGTACAATTCACTTTCAATCTACTGAACAGATCCTACGTGGATTTCAGTGTCGTTTTTTGCAGCACGTACGAATCAGATCATACACTACCTTGGATTCATACCACCACTCATCACTCTCCACCCCGCAGTTACATTTTTCAAACTCCCAACCCGATTTGTGTTTGGCAAACACTCCAATTACACTTGAATTCTGGATTTTTGATTCAATTTATTCCTGTACAATCATTTCGTCATTTCCCCAAATGCTCTGTTTTGTTTTGTTTATATTGTGGGCTTTAGTGTATGTTTGGGATGATGACGCCGTTACACAAAATGGAGATTAAAATCACGGTGCCGTTAAAGTAAGTCCTGATAGCTTTTGAAAAATCATGTATTTTACTTGAATTTATTGGATCCACCTCGATCTTGTTGATGGTATCCAAACACACACTTAATTCAATTCATCCATGGACAAGCATTTCGTTAGAAGACACTCCCCACGAAAAATGGGTTCTTGTCCTTTTGTTTTCTGCAATGACTGATCAGAAATTCAGAATAGAAGGACATCACATAGAAAAAGTAGGCCGTGTTAACAATATAAACCATGGATACATAAAATGGTGATCACCACCCCCACCCCCAACCCCAAAAAGAAAAGGTACAAAGAAATGAGAAAAAAAAGAGAGACTAAAAAACCATGAGCATCTCCATCTCCATGAATGACAAAGAAATGGATCAACTATATATATTAAAGACAATACACTATGTTGAGGAGTGTACAGAGTAGTTACTATTTTCTATTCACGGTTGGAGTTTGAGGCCTCAGGAGCTGGCGAAACCGAGCCCTTCTTAGCCGTGGACTCAACACAATCCACCACAACCTGCTTCACTTTTTCGTACACCATCCGCTTCACAGAAACTCGCTCTTTAGGGAAGACGCTTCCATTCTTGGGTTTATGCCATGGCTCTGTTTCCTCTGCACCCTTTCCCTTCTTTTCACTATCCATGTGTTCGTATCAGCTTCTAACCTTCCCAAGCTAGCTCAGTGGCTCTGTGTTTCGGTGATCAAAAGGGATCTTGTTGGGGACCGGACCAATACGAGGGTTTAAATAAAGGGCGTGTCCTTTCAAATTTTATTTCTAAATTATAAATAATAAAACAGAGTTAGAGTATAGGCTAAGGAACATATTGGTCTGTGTGGACTGTGTAAGGTTATTATCAGTTTGTAGAAATTCTAATATTTATGTCACGTGGCAGCTTGTGCTCTTTATCTGCTTTATGATGTTGGAGCCAACGGCCAGTGATATTAATGGTAAAAAAACATTGATACTTACAATTGGTGGCTGTATTAGTTTCTCACGCAATTGGCAAGCCATTAAAACGACAATATTATATTTAAATTTGTCGTAGTAACAAAGAGTTTTTTTTTAACAATAGTACTATTTGGTAAGAAAAATCATTCACAAGTTTGCCCGCAGTTACATTATGCCAGGGTAGTATATTAGTACAAGTATAATCATAAGTTTTTACCATACATTCACCTCTCAAATCATAAATGCACTGGTGCCGTTTTTTACATAGCTTCTAGAAAACATTCTCTCTCTCTCTTTTTTGAATTCTATAAAATAGGAGAAAAGAAAATAGAAAAAAATACTATTAATCAAACTTTTTTTTCTGTTTATTTGAAAAGAAAATAAAAAAAATATTTTTTAAATACAAAAATTTAATTTTTTTCCTTTCATTTATTTTCAATTCAAATTTTAAATTTTTTTTATACTTCTCTATTTTCCGTTCATCCAACCAAATATAACAAATTTATAAGCTAGACCACTACTACTAGCCTGCCAGAGTCGCAAAAAGGGAAAACGCTCAAATTGATGCCAAAAAGTCTTGTAAGACATTAACTAGAATGACTTACAGCGAAAACGGATAAATCATCATCCTGCGGTCTTCTATTACTTTTTGAATCCGTACTATTATTCTTCAATGCACAAAGCTAAAGCTTACGTGAGCTATTATTAAAATACTCGTACTAGCTAGTATGCCTGCCGAACCTTATGGAAAATTTGATTAATTGTCATATGCAGGACTTCACATAAGATTGTACCTAGATTTGGGTCTTAAGTTCTTAATGGCAGGCAAATTTTTCAATGTTCTCCAAATTCGATTGATCTTTGAATTAGTAATCACACTGATTTAATATTTAAGGAATGATTAAATAAGAATCAAATCGATTTTAATAATTTTTTTAATATTTTAATAATATTTAAAAATAATATAATATATAAATTGATAATAATAAAAAATAAATTTTCCTTAAATATGTGATAAGTCATTGTTCAACCAAAATGTGATTTTGAAATTTTTTTAAAAAGAATTTTAAGTGAAATTAATTAATCGATCAAATTTTATTAATTTTTGACTGATTTAACTATTTTGAACAAATTTAAAAATACATTATTTTTTTAAAAAATGTTAAACCGGACATATAATCAATTTTGGATCGAACCGGTCGTCCGATCCAAATTTTAAAACCATAAAATTTTCAGTACATAAAATGAAAGTAACGAAATTGGTCAATGGGAATTGGTGTTTTGCTTTTTGAATTTTGACCATATTCTATCATTCTCGTTCACACCTTGCACCCAATCAAAAGAGAAAATGTTGAGCATCTTCACTGAATTTAGACACTCAGATTAAGATTATGTTTCAAGATATTTTATTTAATTTTTGATTTTTTTAGTAATTGAAAATTTTGTTTTATTATTTGGTAAATAATTTTTAGTGTTTTATGAGGGCTCCATTAACGGTGTGGACAAAGGAATATATGAGCATGACGATGAATGGGGGGTAGCTGCAGTAGTGAAGATTGCAGAGGAGACACAAAAGCTAACAAATGTTGAATATGCTCCTCCTGATACCATTGCAAGGAATCAGAGGGTAAGGATCGATGGGTCTATTTACCAGATTCGGGTATCTGAACCAACAAGATGCAGATGGAGGTAGCAAACGTCTACTGTTGGTGGCGATGCAATCGCTGCAAGATGAGGCCAAATGCACGAAGAGGTGATCGGAATGTATTCTCACCGGTGACCTAAAGGTTGGGACCACCGAGGATGCTAATGTACATGGCCTTGTAGTTGGGCCATTTGGGCCCAACCGGGTTGCAAATGGTGTGTTTTCAAGAAACCAAAAAAGGGATAATAAAAAAGGAGATGTGTCAAGCTATTTGGGGGGAATATGATGTGGAATGGATTATGAAGCCATCTTTAAATACTGCAGGGGGCTGTCATGTCTTTGGAGTAGGGCGTACTTTATTTTTAACAATTCATTTCAAGGAAATGGATATATTGGCCCTGAAGGAACATGGAAGGAAGGTGGACAAAGTGTTATTTGTCAATGTTTTATTTCCCATGGGAGGAGTTGAAAAGCCTAAAAAGAATAGCACTTGCGATAATTGGTGCATTTTGGGGGACTTGAAATTAAAAATGCCTTGGTGTTTTTGGATGTTGTTGAATAATTGGTCAAGAGACCAAGTCATATTAAGAGATATTTTTGAATTTTTTTTGTATTGTGTTTCATATTTTAGAGCAATAATGTTATAGAGTTTATTTTCTAATTTTCTGTTTGTTTCAATTCTTAGTGCTTTAGGATGTTGTTGAATAATTGGTCAAGAGACTAAGTAATTAAGAGATATTGTTGAGTTGTTTACTATTTAAGAGCAATAATGCCAAGGATTTTTCTCTCTCTATTTTTCAGTTTGTTTTTGTTTCCAAAATTTTATCATTTAAAAATTAATACTAAGAGAGCATGATGATCAATTTCCTTTTTCCTTGTTGATTCTGTATTACTTTGCGTTTGCAGCCAGGAGTGTTGCCCAAGTACTTCAATTCCTAGTGGTCAGTTGCTCAGTTTAACTTACAAGAGGGTTCCGATTGCATTTGGGGTCAAATGCAGTCATTGGCATGTATGGAAGGTATGATTAGAGGAAATGGCAAAATGCTGTTCTCTAAGCTGTTATTGATAGCTATTCTGTTTTATCTTGGATACCGCATATTCTATTTTTATATGTAAAACAGGGTTAATAATGTTATTCAGCATCACTCTGCACTCTGAAGTATCACTTTAGTTAACGTTTTGAAGAATGACCTTGTCTTGAAATTGAGAGTTCTAAGCGGCAACTCTCGTTTCATAATACTTATTATTTGAAGCATCAGATGAAAGCTAATAATGTCCAAATTTAACTTGATGATTCTATTGAAAAGATAGCTGAAACCACTCCACTTGGTCTTCCCCATATGATTTGTTCATACGTGTTGCATTGTTCTTGTGGCTCTTTTGGCAAATCTCTTTTGATCCAGGACATGGTGGGTAGATGACTCAATTGGGAAATGTCACTTCTTAAAGGAAGAAAAGGCCTTTAATTTGTGAGATGCCAAGTGATGAATACTGAACACTGACCGTACCACATTATTACTAACTCAGGGTCGACCTCGTTGCCTCCATTTTAATATTGTAATTATATAGTTTACTAATTTTTTAATAATAAATATTGAGAGCTACGTTAATACGTGCAATCTCTTGACTTAATCTGGGTTTGTGTATTAGTATTATCGTATGTGCATGAGAGATGTTGTATTATATATATCACTAATTCATTACAAATATCTCTTAACTTGTATGTCTTAATGCAAAAGAAGAATTAAGGATAACACTTAACATGTTGAAAGTGTGAAATTTCATAAATATATTTTATGATGTACTCTGTCATTTTGGTTAGATCAGTGTTCTAAGAGCATTTTTAATAGAAAATCTTATTTTGAGATTGTAATTACTTTTTTGTACATTCTTCATTGTTACATCACTCTTAAAATCTCTTTCATTTTTTACTTCAACAACAATATATCTTATTTTGAGATCTAAAACCATTTTTTTAAGTTTTACAAGAATTGGATGCAAATCAATTTTGTGGAGAAATAGTAAAAAATCAATTTTTTAAAATGGGTGTAGATCTTGATAGTTCTTTTACATGAACTAAATTTTCACAGAGATCTAACATCCTACTCTAATAATAAATCTTAATAAAATTAGATGTTGAGGCTAAAATCCTCTTGCAAAATCCCTTATTGGAAATTTTTTAAGCCTTCTCTTTTGAACTCAGGTTTATTGCTAAATGATCTTATGGTGCTGTTATCATGTTAACATATCAGGCCCTTGGAGTATTGGCTTTGCCTAAAGATTGGGTATGAAATTTCTCTTGATTTAGACTGGTACTTAAATTCTGTTTATCAAATGGTGTGTTACTACTTGTGCTAAAGTAGTGTAGCTCTCTACCTTAAGTTTATTTGCCTATATAAAAGAATGGTGTGTTACTAATACTGGTACGTAATATATTTCCTCCAGTTCATTTTATAAAAACTATTTGGTCATCAGAGGCTTAATTATTTAAATTGTATAATGAATGGGAGGAAGAATTCACCAATCTCAATGCATGTTTTTAAGGAGTTGAGTTTTGTAGGGTTTTTTCAGTGAGTTATTGGGTGTATGTCTTAGCGAAGCACAGCTACAAGGTCAGCTTTGCAAAAAGGCGATGAGCAATTTACAAGAGTTCTACTGATTAATTATGAACCGATCAAAGCCCCCCTGAGCCAGTTAAAAAGAGAATGATGATCCATTTCCTTTTTAATATCATATTAAAAAGGGCTTTTTGATGGGTGAGTGTATGTTAGTGCTAACTCTATCTCCATTATCCAGTGTTCTGTTTTCAGGTTCTAGCAATTTTCAAGTACTTTTTAGTTTATTTTTGTATGTTTCCTCAATTAGGCATTCCTTTGGATTTTGGAATCAGTTTTATAACTGCACTGATCTTACTAATTCATAGATTTGTACCATGTATACTAAAACAAACATTTTAAATGTGTGCCTAGCTAAATGCATTTATGTTTGATTGAGTTAGCTAAATTTTCTTATTCTTATCACGGAATGTATCTGAGCTTTATGCTAGCACAAAAACTTTACCATATAATTAGCCAAAAGAGTATTGATATTTGAATATCCACTAAATAGTAAATACAAGTGTCCAATGAATATGTTTTAATTTTCTCTATATCTCTCTTCTAGTCTTTTTATTTCATTGAATTGTTAATCATATTAATCACTTGTCTCTCTTATCTTTTTATCTTTCTCTAAGTGTAGACATCCAAGAGATGTTTAAGTGTTATTTTTCTTAAGCAAAGATAACGACTCCATGAAAGTTCCACATCTAAAAGGTGTATATAGATAATTAGACCTCTTGTCATTTTATCCCATAACATAGGAAACAGATGGGTGAATCTAGAGAGAAAAAATTATCATGATTGTCCTACATTTTAGTCCATTAGATCAATCTAAGAGCTCAAATTTTGCCACTTGTTTTAGAAGAACTTTTTTTAGGTTAATTATTAATTCAATTTTTATATTTGTTTGAATTGTAAAAATTTATTAATTTAATTGTTAAATTAAAAATTCTTATTGAATAAATTAATTTATAATTTTTTATAAGATTTTAAAGCTATTTGGTGTACATAATTTGATAGTAAAGATAATACAAAATATTGAATAGTTAAATTATTTTTAGACAAAAAATTTAAGTAAGTTGAATCCCACAAATTATAAAAGTATTATCTATTAATAAGATTCTTATATCAATAAAATAAATTGAATCTATGTTTTTATAGAATATGAGTTAATTTTTTTATCAACTGAACCAAATTTTATTGATGAATAATTAAATTTTTACAATTAAATATATACAAAGAGTCTCTATTAAAAATTACATGTGAAATAACTTATTCTTTCTCAATAGTTTTTTAACCGTGTCTTTGAAGAAAGATATAAGTACATAAAAATAAATTTCCAAAAAAATCTTACTTTCTTAAATGAGATTATACTTTTGGTACACCCCTCCTTTGCATACAAAAAACACAATAATGATCGTGGAGGGGATAAGTAATTAGGCATTGGGGAATTAATTATGTTGTGGGCTGGGGTAGGTTTGTGATATGGGCTTAGTTTGGTAGCTCTAGTTAATGTAGTGGCTATAAATAAGACAATCATTTTGTCCTCAAGGTATAAGTGAACCCATCAATATCTTGAAATAAAAAAGATATATTTGCCAATCAAATTCAACGTTAATGTCAGTAATTAAATCAAGTCACAAATGTTAAAAACTTTGACCAGATAAAAAGTGTTTTATTGGACCAAAGCTTACCTTATGAGAAAGTTATGTAACTTCATTGGATAGCATGAAGGCAACCACACTGGTAAAACTAATTGTAGGCACCGTTCAATTAGAGCCACAAGTTGAAAGGCTATTTTCTACAATTCCTTCTTGAGTGGGTTGTCTAAATTAATATTATAATGTTTTGTAAAGCCTATAAAAGGCTAATCTTGCACTGAGAATATTAATCAATATTTCAGATTGAAATATATTTGAAAGAAACTCTCTCTTCCTCTCTCGTTTTCGCTGTACGTGTGTGAGTGTATTTGATAAAATTATGTCCCATTGATATCAAATTGGTATCAGAGCTCTAGTTAGATCCAGCATTGGTTTTGTGAGTTTGTGAGAGAGTAAGTGAAAAGATTTTAAAAAATTTGAGTGTGTGAGGAACAAGAGAGTTCTCACCTTATCAAAATTTCAGAGTCTATTTGAGAGAGAAAGATGACTACAAACTACAATATTGTTTGGTCTGGTCCCAAATTAGATGGGAAACTAGATTACAATTACTGGGCATTGTTGATGTCCACTCATTTGAAAGCTCACAATATTTGGAGCTTTATTGAATCAGGCTTACAACAAGGAGCTGATGATGCAACTCAAAGGAAGGACCAGTTGGCGCTATCACAAATTCATCAAGGTATAGATTATTCAATTTTTGGTAAAATAGAAAATGCCAAAACAGCCAAAGAAGCGTGGGACATTTTGAAGCTATCATACAAAGGAGTAGAAAAGGCTCATAAATCTAAACTGCAATCCATGCGTCGAGAATATGAAAGATATGAAATGTCTAGTTCAGAAATAGTGGAACAATATTTTTCACGGGTAACAAATCTTGTCAATAAGATGAGAGTGTATGGAGAAGACATCCCTGAAAGCAAGGTGGTGGAGAAAATTCTATGCACCATGCCGATGAAGTTTGATCATGTGGTGACTACAATAATTGAGTCCCACAACATAGACATTATGACAGTTGCAGAATTGCAAGGGAGCATTGAAAGCCATGTGAGCAGAATCTTGGAGAAAACTGAAAAAGCAAATGAAGAAGCATTGAAAAGCCAGGTGAATTTTACCCCCATAGCAGAACCCAGCCGAAGTAAAGACAATAGAGGTCATAAAGGTGGAAATATAAAATTCAGAGGTAGAGGTCGTGGTAGTTTCAGAGGAAGAGGTCGTTATAATTCTAATCAACAATGGAGAGACAACAATTCCATGCCACCTAATCAAGGAAGAGGTGGACACAATGTCAGATCTACCAATCGTGGAAGAGAAAGAGGTAGTCTCACCAACCAGGAGAGGACAAATTTCAATTGCTACCACTGTGGAAAGTTCGGGCACAAACCTGCAGATTGTAGATTCAAACAACAAGCAAATATAGTAGAAAATCAATATGAGCATACTGGTGAGAGTACTGATAATCCACAAATCTTACTTCTAGCAGCAAATAATTTTTCAAGTGATGGAGATATTTGGTACCTAGATACTGGTTGCAGCAACCACATGTGTGGGAAAAAGGAGTTATTTTTCTCACTAGATGAAACGGTAAAATCTACTGTGAAATTTGGAAATAACTCCAACATTCCGATTTTGGGGAAAGGTCAAGTTGCAATTAGATTGAAGGACGGTTCTCAAAATTTAATCTATGATGTTTTCTATGCTCCTGGTCTTGATCATAACCTGTTGAGCATGGGACAATTATCAAAGAAAGGCTACAACATGCAGATTCATGATGGCTACTGTATGTTGATTGACAAAAATAAGAGATTCATTGCCAAGGTAAAAATTACTCCTAATCGCCTATTTCCTTTGAAAGTTCAACACGATAAAATTCCTTGCTTAAGTTCCATTATACAAATGATGATTGGCTGTGGCACATGCGCTTTGGACATTATCACTTTTCTGGATTAACTTTTTTATCTAGAAAAGAGTATGTATCTGGTTTGCCTGTTATAAACATTCCTGAAGGTATATGTGAAACTTGTGAAATTGGAAAGAAACATAGAGACTCCTTTCCAACTGGAAAGTCCTGGAGAGCAAGAAAGCCATTGGAAATTGTGCATTTAGATTTATGCATGGTTGAG
Source organism: Glycine tomentella (assembly GCA_007407185.1). Classification (NCBI taxonomy): domain Eukaryota; kingdom Viridiplantae; phylum Streptophyta; class Magnoliopsida; order Fabales; family Fabaceae; genus Glycine; species Glycine tomentella. Next base: position 677,361 of record PYAF01003999.1, on the reverse strand, counting down.
ATACCAACACATGGCGGTAACAGGTATTTCATTACTTTTATTGATGACTTTAGCAGAAAAGCTTGGGTGTATTTATTGAAACAAAAATCAGAATCTTGTGATGCCTTTAAGTCATTTAAGGCATTTGTGGAGAAACAAAGTGGCTGCAAGATTAAAGCATTGAGGACAGATAGAGGCCAAGAATATCTTGCCTGTGCAGAGTTTTTTGATCACCATGGAATTTAGCATCAAATGACAACCAGATACACTCCTCAACAAAATGGAGTAGCAGAAAGGAAGAACAGAACAATCATGGATATGGTGAGATGCATGCTAAAGGCAAAACAAATGCCTAGAGAATTCTGGGCAGAAGCAGTTTATACTGTTGTGTATATTTTGAACAGGTGTCCAAGAAAGAGTGTTTGTGATAAAACACCAGAAGAAGCTTGGAGTGGAAGGAAGCCCTCAATCCGGCATCTCAGAATTTTTGGGTGTATAGCATATGCCCATGTACCAGATCAACTCAGAAAGAAGCTTGATGACATAGGAGAAAAGTGCATCTTCATTGGTTATAGCACCAACTCAAAGGCATATAAGCTTTACAATCCAGTGACAAAGAAGGTAATTATCAGCAGAGATGTGATCTTTGATGAAGAAGGAATGTGAGATTGGTCTCTCAAAGCCCAAAAGGAGCCTACAATAAACCCAGAAAACTATGAAGAGGAGAATGGACATGTAGATCCAACACTTGATGAGCCAGAAACATTAAGCAGACCACAAAGGCAAAGGAGACTACCAGCTAGATTGGAGGATTATGTTGTGGGTAATGATAATGACTTATCTGATGAAGAAATTATCAATTTTGCCTTATTTGCAGATTGAGAGCCTGTAACTTTTGAAGAAGCTTCAAATAATCAACAGCGGAAAAAAGCAATGGATGAAGAAATTCATGCCATTGAGAAGAATCAAACTTGGGAGTTGACAGACTTACCAGCAGACAAAAGGCAAATTGGAGTAAAGTGGGTATACAAAACTAAGTACAAGTCCAGTGGAGAAATTGATCACCTTAAAGCAAGGTTGGTAGCAAAAGGGTACAAACAAAAGCCTGGTATTGATTATTTTGAGGTATTTGCTCCTGTGGCGAGATTAGATACAATTCGTATGCTTATCTCTCTATCAGCTCAAAATAATTGGCAAATTCATCAAATGGATGTTAAATCTGCTTTTCTGAATGGCACTTTGGAAGAAGAAGTATATGTTCAGCAGCCTGCAGGATATAAAGTTGAAGGAAAAGAAGATAAAGTCTACAGATTGAAAAAGGCATTATATGGCTTGAAGCAAGCACCAAGGGCGTGGTATAAGAAGATTGATTCTTACTTTGTGCATAATGGTTTTCACAGATATCCGTTTGAACACACTTTGTATATCAAATCTGTTGACTCTGACAATATTCTTATTGTGTGCCTCTATGTTGATGATCTAATTTTTACTAGCAATAATCCAAAAATGATTACAGAATTCAGGGTGGCTATGGTTAAATGTTTTGAGATGACAGATTTGGGCCTAATGTCTTACTTTCTTGGCATTGAGGTCATTCAGCAGGATGATGGAATTTTTATATCTCAAAAGAAGTATGTTGCTGACGTTTTAAAAAAATTCAAGATGGAGAATTCAAAGCCAATCTCAACACCTGTTGAGGAGAAGTTAAAGCTGAAAAAGGATAGTGATAAAAAAATAATTAATTCAACATATTACAAGAGCTTGATTGGAAGCCTCAAATATTTGACTGCTACTAGACCAGATATTGTCTTTGGAGTAGGACTGTTAAGCAGATTCATGGAAGAGCCACGTGCATGTCATTTACAAGGAGCAAAGAGAATTCTCAGATATATCAAAGGTGCTCTGATCGAGGGAATTTTTTATGCTAACATTAAAGCTGTGAAACTTGTTGGATATACAGATAGTGATTGGGCAGGAGATGTTGAAACAAGAAAAAGCATGTCAGGGTATTCATTTCATCTTGGAACAGGAGCAGTATCGTGGTCCTCAAAGAAACAACCTGTTGTTGCACTTTCAACAGCCGAAGCAGAGTACATGGCAGTAGCTAGTTGTGCAACTCAATCAGTATGGTTAAGAAGAATGCTTGAAGCAATGCATCAGAAGCAAGATACTCCCACAGTGATATTTTGTGATAACAAGTCAACAATTGCATTATGCAGAAATTCAGTATTTCATGGACGGTCTAAGCACATAGATATTCGATTTCATAAAATCCGAGAACTGGTAGCTGAGAAAGAAGTAGCAATTGAATATTGTCCAACTGAAGAACAAGTTGTAGATATTTTACAAAGCCACTAAAAGCTGAGTTATTTTATAAGTTAAAAAGAATGCTTGGAATGATACAAGCTTGATTTAAGGGAGGCAATGTCAGTGATTAAATCAAGCCACAAATGTTGAAATCTTTGACCAGATAGAAAGTGTTTTATTGGACCAAAGCTTACCTTATGAGAAAGCTATGTAACTTCATTGGATAGCATGAAGGCAACCACACTGGTAAAACTAATTGTAGGTACCGTTCAATTAGAGCCACAAGTTGAAAGGTTATTTTCTACAATTCCTTCTTGAGTGGGTTGTCTAAATTAATATTATAATGTTTTGTAAAGCCTATAAAAGGCTACTCTTGTACTGAGAATATTAATCAATATTTCAGATTGAAATATATTTGAAAGAAACTCTCTCTTCCTCTTTAGTTTCCGCTGTACGTGTGTGAGTGTATTTGATAAAATTATGTCCCATTGATATCAATTAATAATCAAATGGAGAGGGTAGACCAAATTGGAGGAGGCAAAAGTGTGGCAGCAGTCCTAGCCATTAGCACAGCAAATCCACCCAATTTCATTCTTCGGGATCATTACCCTGACTTCTACTTTCGGGTTACCAATAGCGACCATTTGCACCGCTTGAAGCAAAAGTTCAATTGCATTTGTATGTTTCTCGTTTCTGCATTTGTATATAATAAATACAAAATTAAAAAAAAAACAAAAAAAAAGGATCATACTACTTTCAAATTGTGTATGCCCAAAAAAGAAAACAAACAAACAAAAATTACCACTTAGAAATCATAAATGATTTTAAGATTTTCATTAAAATTATATAAAAAAGTTTTTTTTACAATTTTAAAACTGTAAATTAAAAAGAAATATATATATATATATATATATATATATATATTTGAAGTCATAACATTTTACCACTTCAGTTTAACAAATTGAAGAAATAAAAGTCGTAACATAGATTACGACTTTTAATTCAAAAATCATAACTCCTGTTTAGACTTATCCTTATTTAATAATTTATTTAAATTTTACTTCAAATGATAATAAAAAAAATTACCCTTATCGATAAAAAAAAAAAAAAAAAACCTTACTAAGTGCTCAATATTTTATATGATAAAATCTTATTTGTTATACTCTTCGCAGTCTTCGGCTACAGCCCACGCCCCCAAAGACTCCAACCCCATACTTGTGTTGCGTCACCAAGCCATGCATATATAATAACTGTTCACTTTACTCAGTTTGGTTTGCAATTTGCATAATATTCTTTTACTTATTTTTTTTTTCATTATTAACATAGAAATTAATACACCAGGACATCAATTACATAGACACGTGGTTCTATTGCAATGAAGTCACACATCTTGCTCTTTCATAGTTTTCTTCTTTTTCTTTTCCAATTATATAGTAAAAGAACAAAAAATAAAGAGTTAAAAAAATACAAAAATAAATATATTATTTATATTATTTCATTTAGTAATAAATATTATTTGAAAAAGATATTTATAATTAGAAAAAATATTCATGTATTATCTTTGAAAAACTTATTAAAATCTAAAAACTAATTTTATCTAAATTTGATCCTAAAAAAATTATATATAATTAGGAAAATTTGTCTGCTAAAAAAGGAGCTTCCAAAATAACAATCATATATTTCATATAAAAATTAAGAAAAACCAATGGTCACTTCAACTCACATTATTATCGAGAGAGCCTGTGTAAATCTTATGAACCCATCAAATGTTGAAACTAGGTAACTTGCATTTCAGAAAGTTCTTTTAGAGAATATTATAAGTCTAAATGCATGTTTGAATACCCAATGAAAATCGATTTTGGCTCCAAAACCATGGTGAATAATTGAAAAATTAGAAGCAGTGAAGAGTTGGCTAACCAACACTGAAAAAAAACAAGATATGATTATCGTACTGCTCAACCAAGCACGCACTAAGACATCAAATAATAATAATTTTTTTTGGAACTATTGAGTTTCTTAGCTTATCATGAAAAAGCGTTAAGTTTATCGGATAAACTCCACGGAATGCCTCAAATACATCACCAACAATAAGAAGAAAAAGCAATTTTATATGTCTAGACAAATAAGGTGAGGAATGTCATTTGTGAATAAATTGTTTATATAAAATAGTTTATTGATATTGGAACATATGATTATGAATTTTTTTTATATAAAATTTGGTGCGAACACACACATTGATAAACTTTATTTTTTTGTTGTTGGCCCCATAGCCTGCCTCCGTCCTAGTTAACACTGTAGCTCACAATTTGAGAAATATAAAACTTTAGAAGTTTGGCACTCTTTAACGCATATATTATTTGAGTTGTACTAGTATGACTTTACTGACTTGAAAACCAGAGTCGAATCTATCTTTTTCCCATTATTAACAGTTGATAGTTGATACGGGAGCTGAAATATTAGATAAGAGAGTGCACTTATTTTCCGGCACTAGCCAGTCTAGCCTCAACTTCAATGTGTAATTTCAATTAAAATTAGTGTTTTGTCTTGATAGCTACTAATACCAATCTTTATTATATAAGTTAAGTATAAGTGAACTATGGTTTAGTTTACTTTCCCCTTGTACAAAAAAAAATAAAAATAAAAAAAGATGAAAATTTACTTTTGCTAAACTCCACCTCCACCTCTTTCTTCGTTCCTCTCCAATTTTAACTTTTCTCCATCTCACATCTCTCATACAAAACATCAATGATGGAAAATATCCCACGTTAGAGCTGACAATAGACAATGACCGAAAAGACCAAGGATTACTAATTGGGCATGGGCAATTAAGTTGTGGGTTGGGGTAGGTTTGTGATATGGGGTACCGGTTCGTTAGGCAACCCTAGTTAATGCAGTACCAGCTATAAATAAGTACAATCCTTTTGTCCTCAAAGTACGAGTGAACCCATCAATATTTTGGAATCAATAAGATCCGTTTGCCAATCAAATTCAACATTAATAATAATCAAATGGAGAGGGAAGAACAAATTGGAGGAGGCAAAAGGGTGGCTACAGTCCTAGCCATTGGCACAGCAAATCCACCCAATTTCATTCTACAGGATGATTACCCTGACTTCTACTTTCGGGTTACCAATAGCGACCATTTGCACCGCTTGAAGCAAAAGTTCAAGCGCATTTGTATGTTTCTCGTTTCTGCATTACATTCTCTTATATCTATTTTTCTGATAATTCTTTAGAGTATGTTAGGTTGTGGGGAAGAAATTATTATTCGTGATTTTTTTTATAAAAAATAGTATGGATATCACACCTATTTTTTTTTTAAAACTCAAATATTACTTTTTAATTCTTTTTTATTTTTTCTTTTCTATACACCCAAACACGCACTTAGAATGAATGTGTCAATTGTTTTATTTAGATAAATTTTTCTATAAATTCTTAAAAAATAAAATAAAGAGGTAAATGGAATTTTTAAGCTAAAGAAAAAAATATAGAAATTAATAATTCGAAATCCAATTTTAAATTATGATTGGAATTAAACATTGATTGATGTTTTCTTAAAAAATTATGACAATTCAATTTGGATTTTTATATTGTCAGAAAAAAAGATAATAGATAATTAAAAATATTTTCTTTATTTAGCATGGTTGTTTATTTGGACAGCTTTACACAAAAAGAATCAAACCCTTTTCTTTGTGTTCTTTTTTTCATCTTCTTCATCTCCTTTGATGGTATTATTTTATTTTTCTTGGCCATATAAGTTAATTTTAGCTTATACAACAAACTCAATTCATTTTAACAAAAAATCATTTCCTATAAGTGCTTAATATAATTATAAAGAAATCAATCTAAACATGACCTAAGAAAAAGTGTATTTATAACTAATTTTGAAAAATAATTAGTATATTCTTAAATGTTAATTTACTTTAAAACTAAATTTAGAAGATCGACCTTCGCTATCTATTTTCAAATACAACTTTAGATATAGGATTATCTTATTTTTTATATATCATTTAAAAAACAACAAGTTGTTACCATTTAGTTTTTATTTTACCAATGGAAAGCTACTTACTTTTTTTTGTGTAATTATCTTGAATTAGAAAGATTTAATAAGTTAAAAGGTAACCGTTACTAATATATGCTTTTATGACACCAAAACCTAATTTGATATTTTAATATTTTTTTTGAGTTAATGATACCATTCACATGGAATATTAATATGTTAAAAAGGTAATTAACCGTTTCTAACGCATGCATGTACCCGATCGAGCACAGGTGAGAATTCAAAGATAGAGAAACGACACATTGTCCACACTGAAGAATATCTAAAGCAAAACTCAGACACCGGCACGTACGATGGTCTTCCGAAGGAGAAACGACAAAATGTCCCCACCGAACAGGTTATCAAATTAGGCAAGGAAGCAGCATCAAAGGCCATAAAGGAGTGGGGCCAACCCACCTCAGAAATCACACACCTCATTTTCTACACCACTTCATGCTTCGGCAGCGTTCCCGGTCCCGACCACTATCTCTCCAAACAACTTGGACTCAACTCAACGGTCAATCGCCTCATGCTCTTCAGCCACGGCTGCCACGCTGGTGGCACCATTCTTCGAGTTGCCAAAGACATCGCCGAGAACAACCCTGGCTCACGTGTTCTCGCTCTGTGCTCTGAGACCATGTTCGCCTCGTTTCGCGCTCCTAGTGAATCCAACGTTGAAGTTCTCATCGGACAGGCTCTTTTCGGTGATGGTGCTGCTGCTGTCATCATTGGTGCGGATCCTAAACCCTCCGTCGAACATCCTCTCTTCGATCTCCTGTTGGCTTCACAAACCACTGTGCCTGACACCGAGAATGCCATCAAAGGAAGTCAACAAGATAATAGGTTGCTTTACTATTTGGATAAGGACATTCCCAATATTGTGACAAATAATGTCAGGAAGTCTTTGGTTAATGAGCTGCGTGAAGTTGGTTTCGTCGACGATATTGATTGGAACAAGTTTTTCTATGCAATTCATCCGGGTGGGGCACTGATTCTGAGTGGGGTTGAACAGAAGTTAGGGTTGGAAAAAGAGAAGCTGGGGGCGAGTTGGCACGTGCTGAGCCAGCACGGGAACATGTGGAGTCCAACTGTGATTTTCGTATTGGATGAGATGAGAAAGAGATCTAAGACTGAGGGGAAGAGCACAACCGGTGAAGGGTTGGAGTGGGGGATTTTGTTAGGGTTTGGTCCTGGTGTAGCAATGGAGACTGTGTTGTTACGTAGTTATCCATGTTGATATATAGTTAGAAGGAGTTACTAATAGTAAAAGTACTACTACTCATATTAAGTGTTTATTGGTATCTTTTTTTAGAATAAATGTGGTAATTAACTCTCTTGGCGGTGAGAGAAATATAATACAATCGTAGTATGTCACGATTATTTAAAGTATTTGGATATTGTAATAATGTGGCCTAATTGTTCTATAATTCATCTTATAATAAAGATAGTACCATTAAAGTTTCGTTGAACTTTAAAATTCGTATAATAGCGTAATTTTTCTATAATTATGGCCAACGCAAAAGACTAAAAGGTAAATGTACGGTGCTTTTTGTACGCATGCACGTCTAACTTTTCTAGAATGCAGTGGAAAAGGAATTTCAAACGGATTTTTTTTTTCTTAAACTGTTACTTTGATCTCTTTATAATTTATCATTTGTCGATTTAGTTTTTTTTTGTGATTTGTCTCAAATTTTATAAAATACATAATTTTACATACATTTAATTTATTTCTTTTATATTTTATAATTAAATTATTTTTTAATCATACAAATATGTTAAGTTTAAGATTTAATTAAATAAAAATAAAAATATATACAAAATTGAACCAAATGTGCATTTTTTTAAAATGAGAATTAAAATTGTAGAAAAAAAATAAAAGAACCAAAATTACATATTAAGAATTAAAGAAAAAACAAAATTGCAAGTAATTAGTCTAATTTTTTATGAGCAAAATAAGTATAATTATCTTTAATTATATTAACAGAAATGGAACCCATCTCAATATAATATATGTCAAGAGGTTGGCATAAAATAGATAAAAATACACTAAAATATTTACTTTGTACGTGTTTGTAACATGTGAAAGAGAAGAGTTGAAAGCCAGAAAACTCTGAATTGAGGTGAAAGAGGAAATACATACTTATTTGGAATGGGTGAAATGCAGCTAAAGGAGCTAGATGAAATAATGTGAGACCCGTCAGAAAAACTTTCACCTCAAAGATGAGGTAGAAAAAAAAAAGAAATGAATAGTAATTAAAGAACATAATCTGCTGATAACATAATCGATTATGGTCATTCATTTGAAAGAAGAAGAAAAAATCCAACTTAATGGATTATGTTAATAACATAATCAATTATAGACATTTAATTAAAAAGAGAAAAAAATGCTTTTTGTCAAGCAATTTTGTTTTAGGGTTAGGGTGATAAAATGGAATTTCTTAATGGCTTAATTTTAGTTTTTTTTCCTTTTATTATTCATCTAACTATTTTATTCAAATATTTTATCTTTTTAAACTCTCTTTCATCTATATCAAATAATTCTATTTTTCAATTTTTTTTATATCTTTTTTCATTTCTCATATTTATATTCCCATTCATTTATCTGTACCAAACACTGTAATAATTAAGTCTCCATGCACCCATAAAACTAAAAAGCAAACGCCCGCACAAAATAAATAAAAAATGCTACCTACCTACCCCTGTACATATTATAAAGATAAAAGCCCTAATTACCAATAAAAGAAAATTATAAGTTTGCAACCGATGGTCCCAAGTGGCAGATTAACACAATTTATAGCAAAAAGATATGTTGGTGCTCCTAGCTTGGACCGTCAATCAAACGTCTTAGGTCTGATCTGAATCTCTCAAGAACTTTGGCAGTCTTTATCGGATATAT
>PYAF01003999.1:637821-668040 GCA_007407185.1 Glycine tomentella | reverse complement strand
CAAATCGAAAAACAGAAAAGAGAATAGGGAAGAGAAATATGACACAGTATTTTACCCTGGTTCACCCAATGTAGGCTACGTCCAGCTTGTCTGTACTATAATCTCCTCACCGCCACTCGTTACAAGTCACTCGGTTTACAAGGGGAATATAAATAGGATTAAAAGAAACCCTAACAGTAGCTATTCATGGGCCCTAGCCTAAACTACTAACAAAAGTAAAATATTACAAAGAATCAGAGGCCCACAACAGTACCTAGCCTCTACGGGCCTGGGGGCGCTGCCCCCCGGACCCCCGCTGGGGCGGCTTCCCCGGACCCCCGCCCGCTCACCTGGGAGCGGGACCCCAGTTGGCTTTCTGCTGACCCCGCCAACAAGAAGGGTTGTCATCTAACTGCGAAAGATGAGCCATATCCAACAATATTATTTGGGTTTCTTTGACTTTAGTCTTTACGGACTTGAAAATCCATTTTTTCTTTTTTTTTTTTCTTTTTCTTATTATTACAGTTTATTCGGGAGCTGAAATATTAGATAACAGAATTCACTTATTTTTTGGCATATCCTCAACTTGAATGTATCAAAGTATATATCATTAATTTTATTTGGATATTGGACGAGAAGATGTCTAAAATGACGGAAAAGGCACCAGTGAAGCATAATAAAAGTGCATTTTATTATGACTTACCGCATCTGTAATTTGATTAATTAGAATACGGCACCTGTAATTTTACTTCTACATCATTTGGCATAGAAGGATCAGTTAAGTTTATAGCTGTGTGGTGGGCGTGAAAATTAAATAATTACATCAGCAAAATTTAATGTAAAAAATTACTATCATCTTTAGCTCCACAACACTACTCTGAATGGCTTTCTGTCCGGCACAACTCAAGCTCCATTGAATCAGCTCAAAAGCCAAACTTAACCCAGCAGCATCATTGGTCTCCGCCAGCACAAGGTTACCTCAAATGCAATATCTAAGGATCAAAATTCGTTTGGCTTAGGCATGTGCATTCGTGATGAGTATGGCACCTTCATAAAAGCCAGAACCGAGCTAGCTTGTTCTATTCAGGCACGCCCCAACCTTGTAAAGCTGAAGCTTTCACTCCCCATCTAGCCACCATCAAGATATAGTTTTTGAAACTGACTGTAAACTGACCACAGACAGTGTGGCTTCCACAAAGACTGGCCACAATGTTTTCCACTCTATATTAACCAAATGTAGCTAGGCATCTCTTTCAACCATCCAAAACTCTAGCTAGTGTGAGTTTAGTTAGAAGGCTAGTCAATTTTGTTGCTCATAATCCTGCAAGAACATCAAAATTTCATGTTAGCTTCCATGATTTTAATTATATACCCACTTACGTACAAGTTATCATCCTTAATGAAATAATGTATTCTTGTTTTCTCTAAAAAAAAGGGAATAGAAACGATGTCCAAGAATAAGTTTTCAATCAAAGTAATCAAGGCCGAACAAACAAACGTTGTGAATAACTAGCTGAAGACATTCACCTTTCCTTCGTCAAAAAATGTTTATAATAATTATATTAATTATTAATCTTTATCAATTTTATTAATAATTAATTTATGTTGATGAAATTGATTTGATTATTTTTAATAAAACCTCCTATTGTTCTTATCAGATTCTTTCTAATCTTTATCGATATATAGAATCGTTTCTTTCTCTTTTTGTCAAGTTCCTTTTTTTGATAAGGGTGAGATACCTAAAAAATGATTCCTATGCTAAAATAAGTATTTATTGTGTGTATATTGTGAATAGAATGTAATCAGTTGATTGATTTCAATTAATCATAAGTCCCATATGGGACACCTAGTTTGAGTTAGACAACGTAATATTGTTCACCCAATCCGAGTTGATTCAACATAAAAGTGTCAAAATTTTATTTTAAATTTGAATCAAAATGCACCAACACATGGAATTAAAAGGAGTTATAATAAATGAATTCTCCCATGATTCAAGAACCCTTGGAGTAAGCTTGTCTAAATGCATATAACTTGTTACTATCAAATATTTAAAAATATTTAAGAAGTTTGTATAGATTTTAAAATTATAAGTAAAAGTGTAAATTTCTTAAACTTTACAAGAGACATGCATATGTTTTATAAAAGAAAAATGATATGTGTAATTAATTTTCATAAATCTTAAGAAAGATGTGTATTTTAATCTAATATTAAATAAATATGACTTTTGAGATAATTATTAATAATCACCACACTTTCATTATGTATGATAGTTAATTTATAATTGATTGAGAATGTCAAAAATCTTATAAGTACTAATAGTATAGTCTTTAATATATTTTTAAATACACTTTATTATTTATAGCAATTTATTAAAATTGCAAAATAATAAATAAAATCTTGATACCTGCAAAAATTTGTTAATTTAACAAATTTTATGAATATAGTAAATAGAGAGTTAAAAATATATTAAAAATACACTGGTAAATTTCTCAAAAATATTCATATTATTAATATATTTAAATTAAATCATTTTATAATACTTTTATTTGTATTTTTCATTGCAATACTCAACTTATTTTACATTTTTCTATTCTTTATTCTTTTCTCCATCATTATTGTATACATTTTTATACAGCTTTCATGTTAAAAATTAATTTCTTAAAAAAAGTTAACAACTAATGTGAAATATTCAATTATAATATTATTCAGAATGTATTTATCATGTTAATAAAAGATAATAAACTGGTTGGACCGTTGGACATCTACGCTTAAAAAAAGATGAAGGTAAAGATTTTTTTTTCACAAATTTCAAACTTAATAATCTTTCAAAATAAAGAAAGATAGAATCAAGTTAACAAGTACAACGTTCAACAATAAAGATAAGCTTCTGGATGAAAATAAACTCTGAGTGAAGATATTTTGTACTTGATGAAAAGAAGATAATATAATCTTTTCAAATAATCAAAACTTTATCCCTGATCAATAAAGATAAGCTTCTGGATGAAAATAAACTCTTTTCAAAACTAACTAATTAAAGTAATTCCTGAAAAACAATCTTTTTCAAGAATGTTAATTTTTTAAAAGATATGTAAAACATGAAGATGAAGAAAAAAATTAAATTTAAGATTCCTAGAAAACAAAAAAACTACCCCTACCAAACGTCCATTCATAGTCTTATCCATGACTCAAACATTTCAGTAGGGTTTTTATTTTTTTAGAAAAGTGGGAGGAGTTTTTAAAATTTAAATTGTTAAACTTGTTAAACTGTTTAGTTAATTTAAAAACAGATGATAAAATATCATATACATCTTAAGAATATATTTAAATTTTGAAAATAACTATATCTATATCTAATGTCTATATCTCTCTCTCTATATATATATCTATATATAGTTTGTACATTCACAGAATAAGCATTTAGTTTTAGCAGGAGGAGCTGGTTATGATGACGATGTGCAACAAATCGAGGGAGAGCGACGCGAAGGAGCTGGCGATGCGGTGCCACTCGTGCAAGGAGGAGTACGACGTGCACGACTTGGGAACATGCGGGGGGTGCTACGAGGAGGCCAACGAGGTGGAGGAGGAGCTCCGCCAAGAGATCGAAGACCTCAAATCCAAACTCTCCTTCCTCACTCTCCCCACTCCCGATTATAACGATTCCGCCGTCGATGTCTTCCTCGTTCCCGTCAACGACCCCGACGACGTCCCCATTCCCGCTCACAAGCATCTTCTGGTCAGCCAATTTCTTCTCTTCTCTTTCCATTGAGACGAAACATGCGTGTTGCTCTCCAATTTTAAGTGGTTACTGTATTTTTTTCAGGCAAATATTAATTGTTAGTTTTATCTTGTGCAATTGCACATTAAATGCGGCACAAGGCATGTTTTCCTAGAGGGGAAAAAATGCCTCGCTCAAATGACCCTATGATTCCTGACAGCTAAAACAATCAAGCTTTAAGTTGATGACAAGAAACTTTTACATTGCATGCCATAGTATACTAGATTGTGTTACGTATCTTGTCCAAAATTAGGGTAGGAGGGAAGTAGTAGTATAATATGCTATAATAATGATCAAATGATTTGAGAAACAATTTTTGCCAAGGATATGTATGGCTCATTAAAGGCTATAACTTTTAAATAAACTGATGCTGCAACTTGTTTCAATCATTTATTCGTACTTTTAGTTTTTTCATTCTGTTAACTGGACACAAGGAAATGCCACCTAACTTGTTTCCTAATCCAAAATTTGTCTTCTTATTTATGTTTTGTAATTTTCTCTAAGAAATGCTTGACAATGGCCTGTGAATTGACTCTGAATTTGTATGCATATTAGATTCAAGAATTTAGTAGTTCACACAGCATTGAATTGGACTCAGTTTTGATATGTAAATTGATTAACCAAATTTGACACAATCTGTTTTATTTAACCAATAAATGAGGCAAGCATCACAAATACTTTGGATATTGCTTTCCGGTGCAGTTAGGCATCCTTGATTAGATTTGCCACATTGATGTTGCTATGATTTATTCTTGTGTTTTGGTTGTTCTTGATGAAACTAATGATGTTTTATGATACAACTAGGTTACTCGCTCTCCTTATTTCAGAAAAATGCTCAAGAAATATATGACAGATAGGCGGAAAGGCATCATCAAGATTTCTGGCGTATCATATGATACTCTTTATGCTTTTGTTAATTATTTATACACTGCTGAAGTGTCCCTTGATAACGAATTGGCCTGTAACCTGTTGGTTTTAGGAGAAAAGTATCAGGTGAAGCATCTCAAGACATATTGTGAAAAGTATTTAATCTCCAAAATGAGTTGGACTAAAGCTGTTTCTAACTATGCCTTAGCATTTCAATACAATTGCAAACAATTACGAAGTGAGTCCTTGGCACTGATCTTTGACCACATGGACTCGCTTACTGAAGATAAATGTTATGCGAAGCTGCTGGACACTAATCCTCGTCTTGTTGCGGAATTATATGAAACATATATTGGCATGCAATTAAATACTGCAGTTTAGATACTTCAGTTGGGATTATATTCTTGTTAGGTCCAATTGCATGTTTAACTGTAGTAGTGTAGTATGATAATGCAGAATTAAAATACTACCACAGAGTATGTATTACAGTTAAACATGCAATTGGACGTAACACACGTAACACCTCTTTCATTATAGTATTGTTATATCTAGATTACCTTTCGGTTCTTGGTAGATTGGATACTAGGTATTATTATTTTTTATTAGTGCAGTGATTATCGATGGAGATTCTTTTTAAGTGTTACTACTGTTCAAATGCCATATTTACTCCTTTAGTGCCCCTTATTGCTGACTGACTTCTTTAGGAGGAATAAGAAATATAAAAAGATCTGTGTAGAGACATTTACGGAAAAAGGAACAAGCGAAACGAAACTAGCTAATGAGATATACTTTCTAAGTGAACTAAAAAACTAATTTTTTATTTAAAATTAATTCACTTTAAGCCCATTTAAGTAAATTTTCCTTGCCACCATTTTCTTCTTTTCTTTCCGTCACGACTGTTGAGAGCTTCGTTCTCTGTTCAAATAAAAAAAAGGTCCCCTTTCTAATGGATTTCTTACGTGCTTGGCTCCTTTTGTTACAATCAAAGGAAAATAAAATACTTCTCCTGTGGTACCTCTCTTGTATTGAAAAGAAAAAGTTAGGGGTGTTTGTGGATCAATTTGGACCAGTTTTGGTTAAATTTAGGATTTAATTTAATCAAATTTGATCGGTTTGATTTTCAAATATTTGTTTTTTTTTTTAAACCTAATCCAACTTATTTAAGATCAGTTTGATTGTTCAATGGATTACTCATTTAAATTTGTTTTTTTTTTCATAGAATTACTATTTTATATCATGATTCATTAAAATATCCAATACAATTAACACGATAGAATAAATAGTCATTTTCATTCTTAAATGTGTAGATACATGATAAATTCATTTTCGAAAGATGAAAATTCAAATTTTAGTGTCCCTTTTATTTAGTAGTTTTTGAAAATCCTTATGTGTTAGAGTTAGTCATAAACCCTAAACCCTAAACTCTACATATCCAGTGATAAAAATGGTTATTTGTCCTAACATAATATTATCAAATGTTTGAAAATAGTAAAATTGATTTATTTGATATCATTAACATAATATTCTAAAATAGATTAATACAAATTAAAATTAAATATTTTTCAACTAGATTTACTATAATAGTCTGAATCATAATTATTTCTTACAAACTAATTTCTTGCAATAAGCTTTGGTGCAATCAGATTTGTTAAAACAAATGAACAAAATATAATCTACTAATATTATAAACATTTGAAGTTCCAACTTGGAGTCCCAATATTAGCAGTATTTAAAGTCAAACCAAACAATTCTAAATTTTTTGATCAGTTCGGTTCTAATCAGATTTATAGATTTAAATCTGTGATCCAACCCGTATATAAAGGTTTTGATAGGTTCGGTTCGATTTAATCCAAATATATAAATAACTCAATCCAAACTGTTCAGATCAATTTGAGTCAATTCGAATTCACGAATGATCCTTATATGTAAACACCCCTAGAAAAAGTGAGACTTCCATCCTTCTTTAGTGTGCTCGAACACTATAACACATCAACACTATATAGACAGACCGAGTGATGTTAGACCTTTGTGTTAGACTATATATTAAGTCAGAGTCAAATTACTAAGTTGAGCCGAGACAAGATAGAATGATCATCCATAAAAACTCGCCCAATTTATGTTTGAACGAGATGGGGTACACGAAAATGGACCCAGGAAAAAAATAATGGATAGAAATTATGTTCAAAGAACAAACTATAAAACAAAACGAACAAAATATACAGCATGAGACACCGAGACAATGATTTCACTTGCTGTAGCTTATAAACAAAACCAAAATTGCGATTACAAGCTTTGCCATATGCTGAAAGTAAGCTCAAAAGATGATGACTTATGTGGATAACTCAAATGAAAACTCTTCTGGAATTATATTACAGTGTACACTGATGTGGTCTCTATTGGGCCAAGCCTTATGGACCGAGTCCATTATCTCACACGGCGGATCTTATGTACCAAGTCCATTATTTCACATGGCGGATCACGAGCCAACCGACCCAACCTGGAGCATAGAGTGCACCTAGTCATATCCTTAGTACCTTATCTTATATCTCGAAACCCACAAGATCTAATTTAATCATATTTTAATTATATCTTGATCATATGTTACCTCCAAGAATCATCCAATAATATATGATTAAGTTTTACCATAATTAAAGAATTATTATATAATTCACACTCAACCAAAGAATAAGGGTAAAACATACTTTTATGTTCTAGAGGAAGCAACCTCTAACTTTAACAAATGAAACCTATTCTAAAACAATATATATAATTAATTAAGTTGATGATTGATAGTGTAAATTAAATTTTTAAAGTAGTGTATATTTTAGAGGGTAAAATTTAACTATAATCATTAACCAGATATTTAAATATGTTTCTGACCGTTTTTACATATATAAAAGTAAGATTGTGTATTTTTTTTTTTCCTTTATTTACTTATAGTCGTGGAACATATGGGCAAATGAAGTACATAATTTTATTTTTTTTACTTAAATATGTTTTGAATAACATCACTGTCCTTTTCCAATATAATGTTTTTGTTTTGCCACGTTTGTACTATTGTATATGTCTAGATAACCAAAGAAAAGGAAATCTTTAACGTCGCTGCTTATCTATCGTAGATAATTTGTTAGCTAGATTGATATTTAAAAACTTAATGCCTTTCCATATGTAATTGAAACAGAAAACAGAAGTTCACAGCCTAATCATATTCATTGAATGACACGGAAATTTAGGCACATAGGTGGACTTTGCCACATTTATTTTCTACAGAAATTAAATACCTATCGTATCTAGCTGTGCTACTTTGATGGTTGACGCGGCCAAGAATATTTCTTCCAAGCAAAATTAGCAAAATATTAACATTGATGAGTGTTGCGAGGGAGATAGAGAGCAAAGTTGCATGGGAGAGAGCAACAAATATTTTAAAGACAAACATATTTTTATCATAACCCTTCACATGTCAATAAAATATTTATAAGAGACTTTGGCAAACTAAAACTTAAAAGTATTTTTATAATAAACTGTGTCAAACCAGCAATTATTTTCATAAGTAAAAAAAAAAAAAAAAAACAGAGAGTCTACTTTCCTCAAATTAGTTCATGTTAAATAATCCCTACAAGCTTGCAATTAATTCACTAAGACTTTACTAGTTGCTCAGTTTCGTGTTCGCATCTCCAAGTTGGAATACTTGAGGGTTTACATGACAGCTCAACTATATATTTGTTAAACAATTAATTGTCAATTTTCTGTATATTTAATGCCATGACTTCATGCATATATAGAATTGATATACGTAAATATCCATTATCGTGACTAGTTAGAAAGAAATTAAAAATATATATAAGATTTTTCAAAAGTTAAACATTTTGTCAAAGAATGGGAACTTCGCAGCAATATTGCCAACAGACAAAAAGGAAGGAAAGAGAGAAGTAGACGATGCACTGGTCAAACCTGTCTATAGAGTACTTCAGAATCAAACACCTAATAGCATCGAATTACTTTAAACGACCTTTAACCTGTTTTTGCCCCTCCTTCAAGACTTCAACTTTATTAACATTATTTGGTGCATATTAAGTAGTCCTACTAAAGGGAATTGCAGTGGTGGCGGGTCCAAGGACCCCAAGGTTAGTGGAGGCAAAGAAACTTACTTGCAACTAGAACTAGAACTATTGATCGACATGTTGAAATCGTTCCAATTTCTAATAAAATTAACAAATTATAATATTTATCGATAAAAAGAAATTGGAGAGTGAAAAATAGGAAAGTGGTCAGTTCAAATATAATAAACTAGTTAGAGGGAACAAAATACAAAAATTCAAGACACTTAAATTCAACTTATCAAACTTAGGGATGCATTTGTACATCCTGAATTATATATATAGGTCCGCCAATGAAAAATTGACCAGTAGACTTGATTTATTAAAGAATTATAAGGTCAACTATTAGTCTGTCTATTTTATTTTGATATAAATAATTTATTCCATTCTAATTGTGATGACCTGCATATTTTTAAAACAAGTTATTTAAATATAATTAAAGTTGAGTTAAAAATTATTAGAAATTTTAAAAAAATATGAATCTTACATAATCCACTCGATATATCAAAATAAATACAATACTTTTTTTTTTTTTACAAATATCCTCTCTCAAATATGAGTTATTATCAACCCTCCTTGGTTCATAATGTTTTGCCACACTAATCCTTTATACTAGATTCAACTCTGGTTGACTCATCTATCTTTATAATTACATATATAAAACTAAAAGTACATTAAAATACTATAGTAAAACAAATAAAATAAAATCAAGTCATATAATAATTATGAAAATTTAAATTTACATAAATTTAAAAATTATATATATATATATATATGTGTGTGTGTGTGTGTGTGTTGAGAGAAAGAGAGGATTTAATTTTCAATAAGCATTTTTTTACCAAATTTTCAATAAGTCTTCTACTATCATTTAAATATGCTATTATTTTATTCAAAAAGTGTGTTTAAATATATTGCAATTATTACATAAGAAATTTAACCTTTTCCAGGGTGGAACTTTTGCAATCATAAGTCAATTCATTATTAAATAATAGTGCAATTAAAGAATTCAACTGATAATTGATCAAATTTAAATTCTCATTTTATATATGTTCGTGGCACCTGAGCGGCCGAGCCATTTATTAATGCTACAAGATAAACCATGGAAGGAAATAAATGGGTTATAAAATTTGAGTCATTTTAAAGCTACCAGATAGATCACAGAAATAAAATGAAAGGATTTTAAAAAAATTTAGCTAAGAGGTTCAAGAAAAATACAACTAAAGAAAGTTATTGAGGGTACAACTAAACAAAGTTGATTCAACATTGTACATGGAATATATGTTATATATATGACCCCGATGACGTTGAGGTTGTCCAAAGTAAATAATGTCACCTAAAGAATGAAATTTCTCGTAAACTGAACTCTCATGGCCGACGTAGATGTAGGTGATATTCAATGGCATGCGGATTTATGCAGTTATCATGTTAAATGACTTCAACTTTTGTGTGCGAATAATGTAAAAAAAATAAATAAATTACACAGTAAATTGATAAAAAAAACCTTGGACAATTTAATTAGTAAACAATAATATTAGGAATGATTTTTAATGTAACTATTAATATAAAATTCAATAAAATTATTATACATGATAATTTTTAGTTACTTAACAGTATAAAAACCTTTATGTTGTTAATATAAATACTATTTGTTCATAATTATTTTTTCGAATAATATGGTGTATTTGTCATCTATACACTGCCCATGGTTTAGAAAAATCCAATAATTGATATGTGGGTTATTTCTAATATTTGGGAAATAAAGATTAATAAAAGATCTATCAATGTCAATGTTGTTATATTGGTTTTAATAGCTTAGACTTTTATATGTAAATATATTAAGAAATGATCCTTTCATGGATATATCTAGTTAAATTAAATTAAATGCAATAATAAATTTTGCCTCTAGAAGATGACGGACTTTGCCAGCTACCAGGTCATTTTATTATAAGTCGTCTTTGGTATTATTTTTTTTTAAAGGTGAGATGAACACGAGAAAACCTACAATTACACTCGATCGAAAGAATATCACACAGAAATTTTTTTTTTCTTCTTAATTTTTGTAAATGTGAATAAATTAAAAAGGTTAACGTATGCAAGAAAAAACTAAATAAGCCCCCCCACACAGCCATTTATAAGTCGTACATACTCTCAGTTGTGTAAACGAAACTCTTCAACATATGCTGATTATGCATCTTTACTTGTATTTTTAGAACTCTTCAGCAATGTGGAACTGCTTCAACTATTTTTTTTTTATTTCTCTGTTAATTTTCATCCAAAGAACTAATGACATGAGAATAAAGAAAATAAATTAGAGGAAAGACATAATAATTATATATATATATATATATAATTATTTGGTTAAAGAACAAATAAAAGGAAAGAAAACTTAACTTAATTTCCTTTCACTTTTTTAGTTTTAAAATCTATTTCCAAAAATATTTCCTTTCATTTTCTAGCTAGCTCATCAAGAGGACAAATGATGAAGTAGACTTAGTATTGATGGAGCTTCATCCCGTTGTGACTGTGTTGATTTTTTCTAAGATTTATTCACAATTTATAAAATATAAAATATAAAAGTGGACTTGAATTCCTTAAATAACATTTCATGTTCAAATCTTATAAATAAAAAATAAAATTAAGAGAAAACATCCTATGAGATGAGACCAATCAATAAGATCGAGCAGAGGACATTTTACATGATGATGAGGATGACATAACATGAGATAACATGATTGGTTCAGACTGAAGTTGAGCCCATAAAAATGATATTGTAGAACAGAAAAGCACCCTTTTGTTATTGGAGAGGAAGCCAATGACACGGTAAATTGTGACAGAGGTTCAATAAGATCGAGAATGAATGATGATTCAAGAATATCAAGCTTTGGTGAGCAACATCATGGTCTTGAATTCCTGAAAATCAAGGCGACCATCGAAATTGGTGTCATAGAACCGAATCATGCTTCTGCAATCTTTGCCATGTGTTTCATCCCACAAGCCAAGCCTCTTCAACACAGACTCAAGCTCTTGGCTTGTGATGAAACCATCTCCGTCCAAGTCAAACACCTCAAACGTCTTGGCCAGGTCGCTCTCCAACTCCTCCTCTGTGTCTTCACCTCCTTTGCTCTCTCCATTCTTCTGCTCCGATATTGACTCGTAAAATAACAAGAAATCACTGAAACCAAGACTTTTCTTTTCCACAAGTGATTCCAACTCTTCTATGCTATATTGGGAATTTCCCGTCATCTCAAGCAATCGATTCAGCTCCTCAAGGCTCACCAATCCGTCGCCATTCACGTCCACTTTCTCAAAAATACGCTTTAAGTCAGTTGGTGTTAGGAGACACATATTTGCAAATAACATAAATTTAAAAGGGTGTATGAATATGATAAATATGATGCACTCTGCTCTTATTTTGGTGCTTATTATTAGTCACATAAACTCTTTAACACACATATATACATATATATATATATATATATATGCTATTTTATGTTGGTTTTCAAAATGGATAAGTAAATAACATATTAAAGCGAAGTTTCGTAGTCTTTTCTTTGAAATTAAAGCGACTCATCAATGTTCTACCAATTGGATATGTCATACTTTTATTTTATTTTTTTATCATTCTACGATTAATCTCCGTAGAAAAAGTTTGTTGGGATTTGTCATGTGTGGATCCATTTTTTCACACGCTATTTTCTATATATACTCACTTTACGTTCTTGATATATTAAACTTTTCTTTTCTTTTCTATCAAACTATTTGTTCACGTCTTTTACCTTCTCGCGTCTTTCTTTTTTCAAGAGTTGCGTATACTTTATTAGAGTGTAAGATAATTTTTTTTTCTTCATTGATTGAGCTAAAGCGACATGTGAGATGAGCTGGTTTTTCGGTTAAGTTAATTATATATAAAAAAATCCAAACCAAATGGATCAAATCAAGATTTCAAGAAGTAAACCGGTGTTCGGGGTGAATAAACTTAATTATATTCATTAAAACTAAGTGTGACGTGATATCCTGAACGTCATAGTGGTATAAAATAATAACCAAATCTACCTTACCGTAAGTATATTTTTTTAGGGAAATATTTTAGTTGGTGAATTCAATCCAATTTGGGTTATATATTATTGTTTGTTTGGCATTGGAAGTCAAAACAAACCAGAATGGTTCTTCCTTTTTATACTTGAGCACGGTTTCAATGGCGGTTCTCTGAAGTGGCTTCCGGTATGATTTCTCAGTTTGTCAATCATATTCTTGAGAGCTGTATTGTGCTTTGGATAGGAATGCTAGTAATTCATTTTTAACATATTCTTTCTAATTATACAATTTAATATCAATTGAAAATTATAAAATAATAAATTTTATAATTTGTTGATAAATTTTAGTTAATAATAAATAATGTGTTTAAAGAAAATGTGTTAAAGATTCTGTTATTGATACTTTTCATTTACGGGAATAAACAAAATAACAAAGGAATGCCATGCGCGTTGAATGCGCGTGTCATGCCCACCCTGGTGTCTTTTCATGAAGAGCACGTGTTAAGGGTCGTTTGGGCTCTTTATCATTCATGAGGATCACGTGTCTAATTTTGGTTGGATAAGAATAAGAAAATTAAGAAAAATATTAAATTAAAATAATAAATGATTGTGAGATCTAAACATAATTAAAAAAAAAAAAACATCATTTCTCTCTTATTGTTTCAGGACCAAACACACAATAAATCCCAGTGTAGAGTTGTTAATACAACGGTTTGGCATACATAAACAAAGTACTAAGAAAGGATGGATAAAGGAAAAGAAAATAAATAAAAATTTATTTTTGTGTAAAAATAATTAATTTGAAAGAGAAAAAAAGTGAAAAGTTTATTTGGGAGAAAAATTTATCACATCATTATTTAATGGCTTAAGTTAATTAGTGTTATTAAAATCAATAAGAAAATCTCTTTGACAAATCATGATCAATTTAACTAATTTGTGATTGAAAAAATATGATATGTTCAAGTAAATTCTGATTGAAAAAATTAAATTAAAAACCAACTAATTGTAATTAGCATAATCTAAGTTTGAAGTAAAATAAATAAATTATTTAAATTATTCCGCATCAAATTAATTAATTTAGTCTGAACTATCTAGTTTATTCAATTTGTTTAGAAAAAGTGTGGTAGAAAAAATTAAATCTTTCCTGTCGTTCGCTAAGAAGTGAATTGAATGAAATAAAAAGAGGATTATTAAATTTGAAAAATGTTTTGTTTTTAACTAAAAATATTATTTTAAAATTGATATTTTATTTTTAAGAATTCATATAGAAAATTAAAATTAATAAAAAAAAATATTTTTACTATTTTTTCTGCACAAACTTCAAAATAACATAATAATTTTATAATTAAAAGTGGAAACCAAAAACATTTTTCCAATGATAGTTTTTTCTCCAGCTTCTCTATTAAGCATTTTCTTCGCACCCAAGACTTTTTCACTTTTCACTGTTTATAAATTTTCCCTGTAAAGTTTTTCACATTTTCCTCAAAAATATTCGCTGATAGCTGATAGTCAAATGGGAGAAAACTATGTTTTTCACATTCCAAGGGGGTAAAACATAGATTGAGATCCAGAGTATATGATGGGTAAAACAATCAAAATATGATATTTATTTTAGTCCAACTTGTTGGCACATTATTAAATGCACGTCAACCGTCTTCCATATGCACACATGATGAATATGCTCAAGTTTCTATGACACCAATACAAATGGACTCAGATTCTTTACACATTGAGCTAGGAATGCATAAACAGTTTCTCTAATCGAAGTGGGGGCAAAACTTATGAACAAAATAGTACATTAGCACTTATCATCATCAAACACCTTAATAAAGGTTGGGAGGGGAGCGGAGAGAAACTCTGCAAAACTTCTGATCCCACTACTTAGAACATGAGAGCTAAAGAGTAGAAAGACAGGTTAGAAAAGAGACAAAGAATAATAATGAATGTAGCATGAGGACTAAAACTTCTTTTACACAGATGCATGTTCAAGCCTTCAAGTGAAATTTGCCAGGCCCAGAGTATTTCGTTTCCAGCTGCTCAATTTTGTTAAATTTAAAACCCCGGATTCTCAATACCTCAGGCTCCGAGGCATCTTTGTAGTCAACGGTCTCAAGGACCCAACCATTGTTTTGAACTGAACCACTCACATTTACCTTTTTTTTTTCAAAAAAAATCCCAAATCAGTTTAAAATATTCAATAAACACAAACATGAGCATTCATAGTAAATATATAGTTTCAAGCCTTAATTAATTTTTCAAAGAAATAGTGATGGAGAAGTATAGTAATTAAAGAATAGAAATCACCAGACCATGTGAAATTATCAGGATTATGAAATTATCAGTTGGGAATTTAGTATTCCGGAGAGTCAACTAAAGAAAAAGGTCTTGTATTTAAATTTGGATAACTTGGCTATTTAGTTGGATATTTCTTAAGAAAAGCTAGGCTCCAGTAGTTTCATGGCTTGCTATGTAATTTGGGTTCTCAATCTATGTTATGGTGTTGAAAATTGAAACTAAATGTACCCTAATTATCCTTTGAGTAATGTTGTTAGTACACCTCATTTGTACATATCAGTGTTATCAACTACTACTAAATCTGTTTTTTGACTATTCAACATAACTAGTTATTGTCCAACCCCGGTATGGGCACCTATGAGAAAACAGTTAATATGAAACTCAGGAAATAAAAAAATAAAATATTTATAAATTTATCTTGCCATACCTCTGCATCATCCACAGCATCAATGATTAGAGCCCCATCTACAGACAGATTTTCAATAAAAATATTTGGACCCTTAATAGCCAGAGTAGACCTTGGGGAAATGGAGCAATTTCCACTGACTTTGCTCTTGATCAGATTAAAAGTCAGACCCCATTTTGGCTTCCATGTGATACGAGGCCAAACTTCAACCTCTTGCCCATTGAAGACCTGCACTACTGGATCTGCTACTTGGACACCAGCCTGGCAAGAGAAAAAATGCAGAGACAATTACTCAGTTGTCTGATGTAGGTTGTAAACTTGTAACAATTGGCATCTAAGGAGTTAGACAAAAGCACAAGAAGGATATACATAGGAATTCTAAATCAACCTGGACACATGGGAGATACTTGGACTTGGAATAACATTCGTAAGCAAAAATATAAATTGTATCTTGCAGGCCCTTTTATAGGCATATTAGAGCTTCATTGGCAAGTAAACAATCTTATAGAACTTTCCTAATCCACAATGTTCAAAAGGAATTTAATTCTATGATAAATACTTAAACATTACCTAAAAATAACAACCCAATATTTTCAAAACTAATTCTTATAGAAATTGCAATAAATCATAAACAAAAATCAAGACATTACAAATAACAAAACAAACCTATGCATTATGGCATTCAAGACTTGAGGGTAAAAGCACTACATTACCTTTTTGAGAATAATGCTATTTGCACGATAGATGGCCATTTCTCCAGAAGTTGCACTATGGTATGGATTTCCTTTCGGCACCTTAAGTAATATTAACAAAATGTATAAGAGATAATTCCTCTCTTGAAAAACTTTTTAGTGAATTAAAATACCAATATTCAAAACCCACCATCAAAATAGAATTTCAAATCCAAACTTCCCAATTGCATCCAAACTTTTGTCAGACCTTACCAATCTACTTCAATTAAGTACTGGATAGTGCTTTCACTTCAATATGAAATCAAGGTCTCAAAAGTCATTCTCCCTCTATTTCTTTTTATCAATTTTGTTTCTCAATGTGTAAATTAGTACATTAGAATTTATGTTGTACCTTGGCAGCATCCTCAGCATTATTCTTCACAGGTGCATAAGCAAGCCACGTTTCCATCACCTATACAATTACAAAGAACCAGTGAGGTAGCACCAAGTATAACAACCGTCCATCCATTAACTAAAGTGGCATCAGCATGGATGGACTACATCTATAACCTAAAAGGTTAGGTCCTAGGATGGAAAAGTCGAGCTCGTTAAGCATTGATTTGCTAAGATTTATGCACTGCTCTCAAATAGATAATATATAATTTACCGTGAACCCAACCCTGGCAGATGGGGGTAAAGTTTTTGGATAGTCTTGCATCATACATTCAAGTCGAGTTGAGGACTTAAATGAAGTTTTGCTGGCATCTTTATATCTGCAGTGAGGAAATACATTGATATAGCATTGAAAATTGAAGCATGCTACAGCAAAGTGTTACAAACAATAAGGGAAAACTCTAAAAAAACACACGACATTTTGACCCATGAGCACTTAGGTCCAATTACTTTCAAAATGTGCAAAATGGTCCTCAAATCAAAACTTTTCAAGTTGTGTAATTTACTCCTAATCCACCACAATTGTTAAAAAAATGGACTGAAAATGCCAATCATCCTGATTCCAGAATGGTTCTAGAATAATCAGATAGTGGCCCGTGTCCTTTTCCATCCACTTTTTTAACAGTTGTGATGGAATTGAAGTAAAGTCCACAACTCAACATTTATTTACCATTTTACGCATTTTGAATGTAACAAAGACTGAAGCACAAATAGGTCAAAATACAGGGAGGTTTTTAGAGATTTCCCAAATAAATAGTATAGTGAGTATTAGAAAGAAGAATTACTTTGGGTTAACAAACTCCTGAATGGCACCTCCTGTTTTTGAGAGCTCTTCAATGTAAGGACCAAGTTCTAAAATCAACTGTTAGAATAAGATATTGTCACTAAGATATTGTCTATATGCAATCATGACAATTCAACTAAATAATAATAATAATAATAATTTTCAGTTACAATTATAACTAAACCATGGTTATAACAGCCTGATATTTCTAGTATTTCAAACATAATGAATTATGAATTAAAACCACACACAGTGTAGTGACAGCAATGCAGATAAGAATAATAAATCATCCCAACAATAGATAATTGAAAAGGTAAGTTCCATGAGAGGGAGGGGTGGGAGGAGGATGTTGATGTATGAAAAAGAGGGTTACTTGGTTAATATTTCCTGGAAATGGGGAGTAGCCAGTCTCACAATTTACGTCGCCATCAGGGTATCCACTTGCTCTGAGAAGAGGGTCTAGCTGATTGTATTCCACATTTATTACCATTGACCTCCCTGATTATGTATTCAAATTAATCATCAAATGTTAAAAATATGAATCCAGGAAAATTCATAAAAAGTAGCACTGACAAAATGAAGTCAAGATAGAGATACATTCAAATAAAACTATCAAGCATGGAAAAGTATAAGAAATATCACTTTAAAAAGTCTCGTTAAATGGTAAAAATACATGGCAACTTATTATTTTAAGTTTGATCTCACTCCAAATACTTTTTCTCAAACAAAAAGACCTCTGTCAGTAACCACTGAATTGAATTTGGTAGCATTTTCCATTCTCAGAGGAAAAATAAAAAGAGGTGCACACACAAACATACAAAGAGAGAACAAGAGGGATGAAAAAGCTGTAAAAAAAACATTTAGCTTCCACTAACAGATCAACAATGTGAATTGTATTAGATCAAGTGAATACCTGGAAGATCAGCATCAAATTGTTTGAACATTATGAATATTTATGTGTTATCAAAGTAGGTACTTACTAATACCCATATTAACTTATAACTTTTGTTTGTATAACAGTTGGTTTAAGACAAGATTTCCTAATAATGCACAATATTTACAATCTTTCTTTTTATCATTCATTAAAAAATACAAGCACTTTACCTGCCCAGCCCTACATCAATATCAGTGGATGAATTTCAATCATATAAACCATCTTGCCCTCATAAACTATCATTGTCTACCATCTACCCATTAATTATGATAAATAATAACATGTTCATAAAATTTACAGTTTCAAATTACTTTACAGAAGAAAGAAGTTATATTCCACTGTGAAATACACCAAAAGCAAGTATATTATACTCACCCACATTAACATATAATCCAGAATCAAATCAGCCTAATTTTCTTTGTCTGTGAGGGATGAAACAATTAGCTTACCATCAGAGTGAGTGAGTCTGGTAATTCCACCAATAGCTTCTTTTGCTTTTCGAGGTACTGCAAGAGAGTTAACATGGTACTGTTTGGCAGCACTGACGCCCAGTGCTGATGGAATTGCCTGCATCCTCAATTTACTAGGCAATGAATACTTAAAATATATTAATGGGCAAACCAGAAAAGTGTGTCTGAAAGTATGAAATGCCAAAATAACTAACCTTGAAGAGAAGCCCATTTGTATCTTGAAAAAATAGAACCCATTTCAACCCAGCGTCATACCTAACAAATGTAAACCGTTGTATAAAACTATAAATATATAAATTTTATGATCTAAGTATATAAGTGAAAGACAAACCCTTTACACTTCTAATTTCTTGGATTCCTAGAATACAATCACGTCAATTTACAGAATTAAAAATCAATAGTTATAGTTTTACATAAAAGTTTTTGTTGTGCATAAATATATTCCAAATATTCTTTAAATTACTTGGAAACATGTATTGAAAAGATTTATCAAATGACTACAACTTAGAAAAATGAAATTGACCAGAGAAACTGATCCTAAAAGATAAGTGAACTGTTTGAGACATACCATACTTTCAGAATGCCACTTGAATAAAGAAGCGCATGCACATCACCATGTCCATGAGGTTTTGTCTACCCAAAGAGAAATGGTCAATAGATTGCACTTAGTTTGAAAATCTACTTATGAGGTTAATAGCATGCATCTCATTCATTGCTTTTTGCTAAATAAACTTCCCAGTCACACAATCATACTGTTACCCTGCCGTACTGAACAAGAAGTCAACAACACCTGAATTTTGTACTTGTTTTGTGGTTCCAATGCAAGCCTGGCATCATTATCTTCTAAGCATGCAACTTTTTCCTGAATAACATGAAAAGTTTAGAATTATTTAAAAAAGGGTTCAATTAAAATTTTGGTCCCTACACCTAACAGGCTAACACTATTAGTCCCTATATGGAAAAAAATCTACATTTTAGTTACAACATTAAAAATCATTTACAAATTGATCCCTGCCCTTTGTCAAAGTTATAACAGTATAAGATTAGTTCCTATACTTGACACCATTTTTTGTTTTTCATTTCGGTTCTTATAGGAAAAAATTCTAATACCATCACAACTTTAATAAATGATAGGGACTAATTTGTTAACAATGTAAAGAACAAAATGTAGAGTTTTTTCATGTAGGGACTAGACCAGGAAACAGTGTTTGATATAGGGACTAAATTTACAATTTCAATCAAAATTGAATTTTACAAGAGATGTCAAAAGACATACCTGCTTTAAAAGTGTTACTTGCGTGGGTTGCATACCAAAATAAGAATTTGATTCTAATAGCTCTAAAGTACGTCCATGGGTATCATCAGATGTCATAATAACAAGAGGAATCTGTGTCTGGGATTCACCTAAAAGTTGAAAAACACAACCATTCCTTTAACGGACTTTCAAATATAATAGTTAACATTAATAACTACAAGAGAGTGGGCTATTGTTTGAAAGAGAGGCAGAAGAAAATGAAAGTCTGAGATTAATTTACCACAAAATGCTTACAGCAGAAAAAAAAATTAAGAAAAATTTACCACAAAATGTTTTCCAGGAAGCTATTTTCTACTGGGAACATTTAAAAAAAAAGAGTCAATTTTTATAGTTTTAAGCACAATAAAAGCTATTTTCATCAAAACAAATGGACTCTGGGTCTTATGCATTGGGTATAATTTAAACATGCTATCTATTTCCTGTATTAAATATTTATATGCACAAGTTTATCAATGTTTCATTTTTGTTTTACAACACGAGTAACCAAATCAAGAGGATGAGCGTGCTCTTATTTTTATACAACAAATAGCAACTGATACTAACCTTGTGAGCTGGCTTCTTGAAGAGCCAATATAGATTCAATGTAATTCTGTAAGAAACATGTTCCCGTAGTGGTTTCTGCAGGAAGCGCAAGCTGCAAGAGGCAGAAGCTACAATTAAGAATCAGGAATTAATCCCTCTACATACTGGAACTGTCCACACACACAAACACAACAAACCCTTTACAATGCATCAGAAATAGGGCCAAGACTGTTAAAAGGCATGAAACATCCATTGGTAAGAAGTTTCCATAACCACAGAGGCACGGACAATAAAAATCATACCCAACTGTAATAAGAAAAAATGCAGCAAAGACTCCATCAGTCCTCATATAATCATAGTATTAGACTTTTAAGAGTTTCTGCCAATTGCCAATGGGTGTTGCACCTCTTGGCACAAGTGATCAAGGATCTATAGTTAACTCTCATTCTCACCAGGAATGCGGTTCAATTTTCTCTAAAGCCACAAAAATCTAATTTGGTGGACAACCCTCTTCAGGAAAATCCCTTGGACCCTAAGGGCTAATTGAGTAACTGTGACTAGGTAAAAGTAAGACTGCTTGCGGTTTAGGCATGTAAAGTAATCCTTTGGTAGGCTGTGCAATTCCAACATGCCACTGGGCCCTAGTATTAGGGGTGCCTCCTCAATCTACCACGATTATTCTGTTATAGGAGTAAGATAAAAACCACTAGAATAAACATTCCTCTAACCTGAGTATAAATCTACATTACACACAAATAGCAGAGCAACAAAATGACGATGACACAAATCGACAACGCATACCTTAATCCCACTGTATCCTAAACGCTCGCCAAGACCACCGGCAACAAGAACAAACGCAGCTTTCCGAGCTTCAAGTACACCTGCTTCCTCAAATTTGATGTAGTTGTCATCACCAAACGCCAAAGTCTCACCCGTTGGAACCTGGAAAGGCACCACCATCACACAACACAATCTCATGCATTACTCAATGGCTAAACCGAGAATTCGAATTTTATTACAGTAGCATATAGTTATACATTAGATGTGCAATGTTGAAAATATAAGCATATAGAAAAGAAAGAAAGAAAACACGTTTATTTAAAAGACTTACGGAAGGTGTGAAGCCATCGAAAGGGTTTCTGCCAACCTTAGAATCAGCCAAGAGCCTTTTAGCGTTTTTGATGTATGATTCCAGACCGCCAGGGTAACTCGAATCTAGTCGAGTCAGCTAATGAAAACGCAGCAACGTTTAGGAATATAGAAGGAATGAAGGAAGGAACAGATCTATCTATGTTACTATGTATGTGATTGAATTGAGCGAATGAATAAAACAAAAACCTGGTCGAAGAACGCATTTTTGTGGTCGTCGTCGACGCCGGGAGCTGGCCAATCGCGAAAGAGATGCTCTTGGCCGTTATCCAATAGCATCTTCACCAGCTCTTGCTGAGAGAGTCACCGAATCAGAATCAGAAAAAACGTTGGTTGAAATTCGAAAAATTACGAAAGAAACAGAGAGAGAGAGAGGAACGGAACCTGCTGAGGCGAGAGAAGGTTGAAGTTGTCGCCGAGGGAGGAAGCCATGGAAATGGAATCGATGGAGAAGAGACTGGAAGTGGAAGGTGGTGGTGTGAAGACTGAAGAACTAACATGAAAATAAATGCAAATTCTTTTGTTTGTTATTTTTTAGGATTATGATTATTAACTGGTGAACCGGGGGTGCCGGTGAGTATGTGGATCTAAGTCTGATCCAACAACCGTCAACTTCACTTCTGACCGGAAGGCACGGGTCACGCTCAGTTAGGTAATGTGACCCACACTCTACGTCACGTGATACCAGCACAGCACAGCTCTTTTTTTTTTTTCTTTCTCATAATGTTATTAAGATTATTGAATTATCATTTTTCATTAGTTTTAAATGTTTGTCTACTAAAAATTAGACACGTGTAGCTCGTTTTTTCTTTCAGTTTCTCTCTCTCACTCGGTTCTTCTGCCACAGCCTTATCTCTCGCATGAAACCAAACGATCGTCGCCGCCGCCGCACCAGGTTCCAAACATCCACCATCGCAAGCGAGGCTAACGGAGTGACGTGGGGACAATATGATCTGTTTTTTTTTTTTGTTTTTTTTGTCGCGGTGGGTATTTGTTACCACCGGTAGGTAGCAACAATAATAGCTGCATCAATCATTACTCCTCTTTCACCCTTTTTCTCTAAGATTTGTTAAATTGTATAATTTACATTTTAAATAGAATTTATTAAGTTATTACAATTTTTTATTATCATGTTTAAATAAAAATTAAGATTAGACAAGTTTGTTATATAATAATCTCACGGGAAAATATATAAAAGAGAACGAGGAATAAATGAATTCTTATTTTGATTTATGTATATCTGATTTTTAACATGGTATCAGATTTATGGTTCCCTCCATGAATGAGAGTCATGGTTCCCTCCATGAAAAAAATTATATTTTGTTGTCATGAGTTTTTCTTCTTCATATTCTCAATGTTTCATCTCTTTTTCTCTTCCCATATCAATACCTATATTTCACTTTTATTTTTCCTCATATAATCTTTGCATCTTCGGTCCCAGCTTAAATCTTTGCCGGTATCTTAATCTTCTTCCCAAAAACAACACAAACAACATAACATAAATCCGTTTTGAATTATTCTCGTACCTCATTATTGAAGCTTTTATGCATGTATTTCATTTGAAGGTCATTGATATGAAGTTCGTTGTATTGTTCTGAATCCTTCACAGATCAATTTTCTTTCTACCTCACATAACCGAAACACATGCTATAAACTTATTGCTGATCAAAGTCATCCTTGGAAGAGTATTTGAAGAAGCAATTGACAAGTTATGCATGACCGATATTTATGCACCAACTTGAGGGAGAGTGATGAATTGCATAATTTAAATTTCAAATTATTATTAATTTTTGTTAGGTTGTTACAATTTTTTATTATCATATTTAAATAAGAATTAAGATTAGATCAATTTCTTATTATTTCGTATTATTAGGATGTTGTTGAAATGTTCTTATATATAAGAACATGATGAATTATTATTCCAATTTATATATATCAACAGAAAATAAACTAAGAAAAAAGTATGGCAAATTCTACGGTGGATTACCAAATAGGTGGTCCACCGATAAATCACTGGTTTTTATAATTTTTTGAATAATGGTTGCATAATAAAGATGACTGCGTCCTCGCAGATCTAGCACATAGAAAGGGAGAGAAGATCCACAATTATAATGGTTGCACAATAAAGATTGGATTTTTTTCAAAATTGATAATTGATATGCTATGATTTTGTACCACTCAAGATTGAATTTTTGCTATTTTTCATTGATAATTGATTGTTGTGATTAAAATCTGTGGTGGTGGTGGTGGTATTGAAGTTTCTATTGTTTATATTTTTGTGTGATTAAAATCTATTGAGATGGTTTCATATTTTTGCTCAATTGAGGTATTGAAGTTTGGTTGTAGAGTTGTTGTATGAGCGGATATTTTTTCCTTAGAACCCTTCCCATTTTCCAGATGTTGGGGTGTGATGCGGTCCCATGATCCTAGTTTTCGGTTGAATCTCTACTATATTTGTGTATGTGTTTAATTTTCCTTTATCATAGTCTACCAAAGGAGTGTTATTAAAATTGGTCTTGTCATTGGCCTGGTCGAAATAATGGATCAATGGGTTAGTGATTTAATAAGTGAGTTAGTAATTGACCTAGTTTCATATAATTAACATTATTTGAGTAAGAAAAGTTTATTCATATTTCAAAATCCAAAAAAACTATTGCTAATAATTCAAAATTTTTAAAAAATGAAATAAAAAAAAAAGAACAAATCTAAAAAAAAGCATAATCGGGTCAAATCGGATTAAGATTTTGACCGTGTTTGGTCAGGTTTAACAAGGTCAACTACATAATCGGTCTAATAATAAAACCGAACCAATTATACTATCATGTCCTGATCCAACCAATCTGATCGACCGGATCAAACCGATTTTGATAACAATGTAACAAAGCACTTTTTGGCGACAAAAGTTCTTAAACATTTGAAGGATGATTTGTATCCAAAGGTTTAAAACGGTCCATTCACGATATAATTAATAACCAATTTTTATAGATCCAATTAATATCTAATTGCCCCTCCCAAATCTCAACCATCCAATCAATTATTTGTATATCCAACTAATACTACGAATTAGCCTGTATATTGTACTATTAGTATATTTTATCTGTGCTTGTAAAAGTGCCAATACTTTATGAAATCCTATAATTAACCTTTTAAAGTGTAAATTAAATTAGTTGTACTTTTTTATATAAAATAAGTTAGATTTTAAATAACGAGACCATTCCATATATGCTGACACCAAATTTGCATTTGAGACTTAATCATATTATAACTCAATTCTAGTTTAAAAATATATATACAAAATAAAAATCCTACTTTATTTTGAGGTGTTTAATAAATATATATAATCAAGATAAAAGATAAGGTATGAAAATTTTAAAAAATTTAATATAGATCGGATTATACGATTTAACTAGTGATTACCGATTCAATAATTGATCTAGTGATCCATTATCTTGATTGAATCGATCATTAATTGAATTTTTATAACATATTTTTTTTAATAACAAGTACACAAGTTATTTATTATAAAAAAAGTGCACAAATTATTTAAATTGAGCCTAATTGATCCTTTAACACAAATGATTAATTATAATTATAATTTGTTAAAATAGAAAAGAGAGAATAATTTTAATTCTCTTTTTTCTATTTTTTTTTGTAATATCTTTTTTTTCTATTTTTGATTTCTTCTCTTTATTTTTCTCTCCCCACTTTAGACATAAAGCTCTTTTTTTCCCTTGAAAACTTTAGACATAAAGTTATCACTCTTTTTCTTTAACAAAGTAGTAGAATACCGAATGGTTGTGCACCATGTCAATTGTCAAAATTTCAGTGTGACTTTGATCACGTGGAATGATAACTCAAGACTGTTTAGCTTCGTAATTAAGTGCTGCAATGGTCAATTGTTCATCTCTCTCAACTAGATTAGCATACTGGTGTAAAAATGGGGAGTTTCTTAATTTAAAAAATTGAAAACTGAAATAGACACTTAACATAGATTTTTTTTATTATATTAGATTAAAATTCAGATTATATTTTAAAAACTGATTTAATTCAATTTAAACCAATCTTCTGTATATATAAATTGGAATATTTATTTTAAATTGGAGTTTCTTTAAGAGTTACTCTTCCATTTTGAATGAAAATATTAATCTAAAAAACTATTCTTGTGTGTAATTGACAGAAAAACACTTTAATTAGTGACAGAAAAACAAAATATAATATCTGCAAAAAAAAATGTTAGTCTAATAGTATAAACCAAACACTCCATGCAAAGGTTTTTGTGTGTGTGTGTGACAAAAAAACACTTTAGTGAAGTGGACCAACTGAAAAGAGCAAAGATTTTCTAATGCCTTTTTTCTGCAGATATGCACAACCTTTTTAATCATCTTTATTCTTTACTTACATGAAAAGGTGTTTTTTTTATTCTGAGTGCTTTTTTGATTCTGAAGAAAATCAATATTTAAAGCTGGAAATTAATTAAGAAGCAAATGGGGCTCTCCGCCCCACTTTTTATCATACTGTCAATATTAATTCCGCTGAAAATAATTAAGAAAATCATAAAATTAATGTTTACTAGATGCATATGGAAACAGTTTCTAGGCAAACATTGTTCTTTCATTTGCTGAATATTAATTCCGCTTCAAAAGGCTAACACCCAACTTCTTTGCTATAACCGGGGCCTTGTGCAATTATCAGAAGAGTAAAATCGGAATTCTGGGAATTGACAATGCTACAAGCTACAGCTTTTAACAAAACATTAGTTTCAATTTCAATAAAATGATCCACTTTGTGGATATTATTATGAGTTTTGGGCCCATAAATATTCATAGCAATCGTTATGCAGCATGATCAATTACTGGAATTTTGCTATATATTTAGAAGCAAAAAGAGTCCTGTAAATTTGGACGGCAACTAAGTTTATGCTTATTTACAGTTAATTTTATCCATGAATTTGGCATTATTAAATAGAACTCTTTTATAAAGGAAATCACATATACATAAATCCTTTGTTTTTGGAATATTTTTATATTCCCAGTGGCCATGTAGAATCATTCAAGTGACTTAATTAACATTTGTACAATCTGTTATCAAAGGGGAAGACTATCAAGTGATTTACATTTTCTTCTGCTGTACCTGTACCTCTCTATTTTGCGCAACCATATATTATTCTTGCAACTAATCTACCATTAAAGTTTTTTCATTTGTATTTGTGGACAAATATAAAATCATTTATCTCTATTCTCTATAAATACCCTGATAGGGGACTAAAAACCCGCCATTTTAATTTAAATGTTAAGGAATAAAAGTGAAACAAATCTAAAGAGAAATTAATTGCAAAATAATCATATTTTCAAATATTAAAAACATATTTAAACTCTAAAATAGTTGTGTATGTTTAATAATGTCATACATATATCACATGATAAATCATCTTATAACTTTGTACCAAAAGTAAAATGAATAAAAAATAAATGACTAAATTTTTAAGATAACACCCATGTGTGTAGCAGGCGTGGTTATACTAGTTTAGTAACATGAGGAGTAACGGAAGCTATATTACGGAATGTAAGAATACTCTGTATCTGTAACTATATTTTGGTTTGCATTAGTTTTACTCGACTCCAAAAAATGTCTAATTTTGGACTAGAATTTTTTTATAATTTACAAATCAATCACATGCAAACCACCAATGATTACTCATTTCTCAGTTGCATCTTCAGGTTGGATATCATTGTTGTTGAACATGATCCGTGGCTTGCCCATGCTGAAATTCAGAACCCTTGCATTCATGTTATACTTGATTACCCCATCGTATAACATCTTTCTTATATAGTGCTCTATGTCTGAACCAATCAGGCGAAGTGTGTATTCTGTCAATGGAGCTCCCTGCTTTGCATCATCACAGGTTAGTATTTCAACACACAAAACTAGCTTAAGAACATCAAAAATCTAATGCGTTCTTGTTTACCATAGCTTAAGAACATCAATTTTATTTTATATATTTTCTAGAGTTTAATTTTTGTACATGGTAACTTAAGATTTATACATTGCCAACTCATTAGACATCAATCTAGATAAGACCGATAATTATTACAAGAGTCAACAATTTTAAAAAAAATTACATGATCAAGAGATTTTAGTTAAATTCTTTATTTATCTCTTTTCAGAATTTCAGGTTTATATCTAATTTTGCTAAGCAAGATTTTAAATTGCGATCATAGTTTTGGTTTAGTAACGTTTTTTGATATTGTGAAAAATTGTAGCCAATATGATCATAATTGTGGTGGCATTGCTATCACAAAAATCTTAAAACCCTTGATGTTACGGCCAAAATCACAATCACGGATGATTTTAAAACCTTGTTTGTAAGTAACACTATCTAAGACATATCAAAAGAAAATAAATTAGATTGTGTCTAAGGAAAGTACCTCGTAGTGATCAACAAGCTCCTGGAAGTAAGAATAAACCATGTTGCAAGTGTCAGGATTCCACACAAACTCATCAGTGGGATCAAGAATAAGGGTGAGCTTATCCATCTGGGTTTGATCAAACTCACAAGTCACCGGGTCGATATAAGCTGCATAGATCCTCACATGGCGTGTGGCGCAGCTCAGCCACTGCCCTCCATATTCCCTCAGCATGTTTTTGCTCTT
Source organism: Glycine tomentella (assembly GCA_007407185.1). Classification (NCBI taxonomy): domain Eukaryota; kingdom Viridiplantae; phylum Streptophyta; class Magnoliopsida; order Fabales; family Fabaceae; genus Glycine; species Glycine tomentella. Next base: position 639,639 of record PYAF01003999.1, on the reverse strand, counting down.
CACATTCAACTGAGGTTCCACTGGCCTTGGTGTTGTTCCTTTTGGCTTCGGTGTTTGAGTTTGCACTTGTTTCTGCTCTTGCTCCTCTTCTATCTTCACGCTCTCTGCTTCCTTAACATCGCTTTGTTGTTGAGCTGAGACCAAGAATGCTCTCCGGCTTCTCGTTTCTCTTCTTCTTCCTCCACTCCAACCTAGCATGGATAATTTGGTGGAAACCATGTAGGAGCAACTTGTGGCCATGACTAAAGGCTGTGGTCGCAGTAGCTAAGGTTTGTTTTTTTGGTGGTTGCTTTTAATTAAAACACAATAGAATAGAATAGCCAAGACTTACATGAGAGGGTGTTATTGTTAGTTTGCCAGTAGCTTGGGACCTTCTACTATGGATAAGATTTCTTATATAATAACTGGAGGGAAATTTTGTGGTCTGCGAAGCAAGAAAAGTTTCTTAAATGGATACGGCACTTCCTATTTAACCATGTACATTCTTTGTTTGTAAGCATTTTTTGTTACATAAAGAAATTTATAAGAACATTTATAAGAGCATTTTTAAAGAAATTATAAGTTAGTTAAAGAAATTTATAAGAGCATTTTTTACCCACAAAATCATCAAATTTTATTTTTTATTTTTTAATAATATTTCACATTTTCTTATAAAATCACATCTTTTTTTTATTTTAAACAATTCAATTAATTTTTTTTCTAACCAAGTAACTCAAAAATTTCTCAAATTGACCCCACAATATAAAATAAAATAATATTTTAATGATATTTTTTGTTCTCTACATAACACCTCAAAACCATAAGAGCAACTCCAATATTTCTCTCCAACGGTTAAAAATACTTTATTCCATTTGTTTTACTCTGCGCTGTCAATGAGTAACTCACTGTTGGAGTTGTTCTAAGCTCCTAAGAAATCTTACCAAACATATATTTAATAAAGTTATTTATATGTGTGTCAAAATAAAATTTTGCATCTCTAATTTTATATATTTACACCCTATCATTTACTTTCACGTGAAAATAAATAAATACATTTTTTGTGTTAATATTTTTTGTAAGAAAAAACTAAATAATCTAATCATGCTTATACACAATGAACATAAGCAATTAGATTAAGTGCGGAAAAATTAAGATCATAAATACCTCCCGCCATTGCTATTTTTATTTGCTCTGAAGATGATTTGCAGCTGTCCGTAAGTCAAGTAATCTGTAAACAGTTTGAGTCTCCAAAGTAATCTGACTTTTGACTTAATGATCTTCTATGCTTTCACTATCACTCACTGATGGTGTATTGAGAATTTCAGATAGCAAGCACAGGGACCTTGGCCATAGTGCACATCTCCTTTTATAATCTCTCCCCATCAAAGAGATTGTTTTTGATATGCATAAAACGTGGGCTTAGTTGCTAAAAAGATAAGAGATAAAATTAACTGATAAGATTAGCAACAACTTAATCCTAAAAGATAAGGTGAGTGGACCACCTTATGTGGTTTTGATTTAGTCAATCAAAATAAACCAACATTCTCCCACTTGGTCCACATATCTTATCATACACTTTAGTGGAAAATAAAATACATGAATCATGGCGATAGTTCCTCTAATATATACGCGAGTAGTACCTTCCATGTATTACATTGCATTATATTTCTCAAGCCCATACAACTTAATGAATAAACCCAATGTTTATTCTAGGTCCAAACTTAATTGATGTTTTTCAGAATAAATAACTGTAGATGCGCATAAACTGAATGAAAAAACATCACAATGGAGTTTCTTAATATCATTCTTACAATGAAAATCACATAGGGGAACCAAGTC
>PYAF01003999.1:604622-618019 GCA_007407185.1 Glycine tomentella | reverse complement strand
TTGATAATATAACACTAAGTTTTTTAAATGATATATTTAACATATAATTTACATATCTGTGAAATTAGTTAATGATATGAAATAAATTGTTAGCTACAAAAATAAGGATAAAAAACATTAAAAAAATTGTTCAAGAATTAAAAGTGAAATTTACAAAAATGTGTAGAAATAAAAAAACATATTTAAAAATATATGTTAAATTTACATATAACACTAAATTTTTCAATGTATATTTAATACACATATATTTTTAACATAATAAATTATTTTAAATTAAATAAATTTAGTGATATATATATATATATATATATATCAACATCGATTAATTTTTAACATAATTGATCTATTAGCTTAGTTGGCTAGAGCATCATATTACTAACTTAAAGGTCACAAGTTCAATACCTGCACACACCATTATTAAGCCCAATCCGTACATGCAAAAAAAAAAAATTCTTACGGATTCGTCAATCCGTAAGTATGAATAATACGGATCTGTATATAAAAGTGATAAAGAAGCAAAGGGTAATTTTAGAAACGCACTGTTCATGAATGGTGTATAAGAAAAAGTAATGGTGTATGTAGCTCATCCCTTCGGTTTTTCTTATTGAGACGAGGGCCCACGAAAGATTGGGCTTTATTTTATAATTTTTTAGGAAATTAATTTTTGCAATACAATTTTTAATACCACAAAAACTAGTTTCCCTAATGTGAAATACATTGCAGAATGTATTTGAATATAAATATATTATGAAAATTAGTTTTCGTAAAATCTATAAAAAGAAGTACAATTCCTTGAATCAGTTAAAATACACTAATAATATAAATTGTAGTTATTTTATAATTAGATTTAAGTTAAACTTTGAAAAATTAACTAATGGCGTTTAGTATATAATGTTTTTCTAAAATCCCAAACACCCTGAAAGGCCTGAAGAAAATCAATATGACCCTTTTGACATAAATTAATAAATTATCGCTTTTGTTATTACTTTGTTTTCCTTTTAAAAAAAGAAACTAAAAATTTCATGTATGGGGTCTCGATGAGAGGTTAGCCGTTTGATATGGGCCAAATGTGCTTCAAAATTTCTGTAGATCTTTTCTCATTAGAGGACGAGCATTGCTATTAGCACCACTCATAGATATTTAAACTACCAACCAAAGTGGAAAGATTAAAATATCCTTTTGGGAATTAGTCAAAAAATTCCCCGACAGAAACATATTTCTGTCTATTAAAAATAAATAAATAAACAATTTTTCATTTTGCTAATGTTTTTGAAAAAATTTAACACAACGAACGCTGGTTACCGTTGTGTTATTTTTTTCAAAAAAAATTAATACAATAAAAAAGTTTCTAATGTTCATTTTTTCCAAAAAAAAGTGAAAAAAATTTAACATATTAAAAACTTATTTCCATTGTGTATTTTGAATTCACACTCTACTATTGCAACAAAAAAAAAAGTTCCCGTTTTGTTAATTTTTTCTTACAGAGCGGAAACTAATTTCCATAGTGTTAATTAACATGTAATTTTCGTTGTTAATTTCTCAAATTCTAGGTTTCTTTAATTAATTATTTTGATGTTATATTCAAATTTTCGTTTTTTCTTAAATTCCAGTAACTTATTTAAGTTGATTCCTTTTTGAATTTTCTAAAATTTCTTTTTTCCTCTCCTAAACATAAACTATTTATATTTTCTGATTATTTTATTAAATTTAATTATGTATATTTTTTAATGTTTTATTTTTAATTATATTTTTCTTTTGTGTTTTAATAAATTTTAAAAAAAAACATATATGCAATATACAAGATATTGTTACAATATGTACTTTCTTGTATATTTATAAAATTATCAAACAACTTATATATTTATTTATGGAAAGTACATTTGAGTATTTCAGTGGAGACGATTTAATCGATTTGAGTAATTTATACAAGATACTGAAGAGGTACTAGTGGTTTTTGTGGAATTTATTTTTCAATAATCAATATTTAAGATGAAATTTAATAGTATTTAGCTTAGGAGATGAGGTATGGTCGTAAATTAACTTTTATTTTTATTATTTTAATTATATTTTTCTTTTGTGTTTTAATAAATTTTAAAAAAAAACATATATGCAATATACAAGATATTGTTACAATATGTACTTTCTTGTATATTTATAAAATTATCAAACAACTTATATATTTATTTATGGAAAGTACATTTGAGTATTTCAGTGGAGACGATTTAATCGATTTGAGTAATTTATACAAGATACTGAAGAGGTACTAGTGGTTTTTGTGGAATTTATTTTTCAATAATCAATATTTAAGATGAAATTTAATAGTATTTAGCTTAGGAGATGAGGTATGGTCGTAAATTAACTTTTATTTTTATTATTTTAATTATATTTTAGATGGATTTTCTCTTTAAAATCAATAATCTAATCTAGTTCATGAAAACCCGGTTAACTCAATTTTTTTTGAAAGTAACTCAAAGTTAAATACTTATATTTAATAAATATAATGAACATTAGATTTAATTTATTTAATATATTTAATATTTTAAAAATTAAATTAAATCAAATTTAAGAGATAAATATGACAATTAATGTCAAATTCAGGAATTAATACGACAGCAAATGTTAGGAATATTTAAGATCAATTGCATAAAATTGAAATTAAAAACATTTATTTATTAAATAGATGCAGTTTAGAGGAGCTGGTATTTTTTTTCTTAATATTTGTGATTCTTAAGAAAAGAAAGGTTTTGGGAGTCAAAGGATGATGTAAGATGGTCCATAGATAGAAAAAGTGAAAAATTATTACGTGACATGTGGCCAATCAGTTGAGCGAGTAGGCATACATGCCTTTGTGTTTCAACATCAACCTTAAAGTGTGCCTTTATTATTATTTGCTGTAAAATTCTGATCTCAAATCCGTTTGTGGTTTCCACTTTTTTAGCTGTCATTGATTTCTGCAAAACCAAAAAGACTCGTTTTTTGTTTGTGCCCACTTCACTCTTCACACGATCCCCAACGCTGACTTCTTTTCCTCTTCATTCCAGTCTCCAGACTCTTCTTCGGCTTCTGGGTATCTTTCACTTCTTTTTTCTGGGTTTGTCCAACTATTTTATAAAGTGTTCTTTTCTACACTCATCGTAATAACTGAATTGATTGCTTTTGTTTTCTTTGTGAATCTTCTGAACCCCCATCTAATATTTGTTTATTTGTCTGATTATTGAAGTTATTTGAACTGGGGTGATACATTTCATTTGATCAAATCTTAGTTATCCATTTTCTGGGGTTGGGTCATGGTTTCTAGTTGGATGTTCCCATATTTTTCGTATACTTCTGAATGTAGACCTCTTGTTACACTTTACTCTTTTAGATGGGGTCATATATATACTGAAATTTTACTTAGTAATAACAAATCATAGCTGTAAATCAGATGTAACAACTCCCAATCAAGGTTGCATGTCAATTTTCTGGTATTTGGAATGATAGCAATACATATTTCAATCTGTGGCTTTGATTTTTCTATATTATGCATCTATTTCGAATTGTGACATGTGGCATTAGTTCTTATCTGGAGGCTTCGGTCACAGGTTGGCTATTTAATTAGAGTGGCTAGTAAAAGATGCTTTATCCTTTTCTTGACCCTATCTCACATTGTCTCATATTGATTGCTAGCCTTTCACATAATATATTTGGTTTTTGTAATTTATAAGCTTTTTATACAAGAATTTTAATAATAATAGATGTTGGTTAGTGACAACTTGGATATCATTCTTTTGCAGACGTCAGTGATCTGAATGATTTCTGGTGTTGGTTGGAACAAACGATAGTTCATTTCTAGCACGACCTGGTACTTCCTTAAAGAGGCATAAGAAAATGCAATTGTACCATCATCCATTTGATTTGGACTCCCAGAAGGTGAGACTTGCGTTGGAAGAGAAAGGCATTGATTATACATCTCACCATGCCAATCCCATAACTGGCAAGAACTTGGATTCTTCATTCTTCAACATGAACCCCGGTGGAAGACTCCCAGTTTTTCAAAATGGCTCTCACATCCTTTACAAGACTATTGATATAATCCAGTATGCTCTCTTCACAACGTATTCATTCACCATCCTGTTATTATTGCCTCGAATACATGTGTATAAAAGAAATTTCACTTTGAAGATTTACGTGGCATTATAAATTAACCTCCCTCCCCCACCCAAATGATTGCTGACAAAGCTGCTCTCTACATATTTATCAGAGAAGGAATCCTCTCATGTTGAATTTTCACATGATCATATCATGTGAAAATAGACACAATTTTCACATGAAGCCGTCATGTGGAAGTTCATGACAGGATCTATTCTCTATGTATCATTACTCTCCAAACCAATTCCCTTGAAGCACACAAATTTTATGGTTTTTATGGTATATGAATCTTTGGATAAAGTAGTGGTTTTTATGGTTTCTTGATAAAGCATAAGCACTTAACCTAAATGTCGAACTTGAAGTTACTTTTACATGCCTTTGTTATGAGTAAACATTTTATAGTGCCATTGGATTTTCAGGTACATAGAAAGAATTGCTGTGTTCTCCTCAGGGTCTGAGAATATCAGTAGCAGGGAAGTGATTGAATGGATGCAGAAAATACAAGAGTGGGATCCTAAGTATTTTTCCCTTTCCCATATACCAGATAAATACAGGATATACGTTTCCAAGTTCTTAAGGCGAGTGGTGATTGCGCGAATGTCTGAGTCCCCAGAATTAGCAGGTGCTTACCATAGGAAGTTAAAGGAAGCCTATCAGACTGAAGAGAAATTGAAAGAGGCAGATGTATTGAGAAGGAGCAAGGAGCATTTGATTAGGCTGCTTGATGAAGCAGAGAGGCAGCTAAGTGAAACACCTTATTTAGCAGGTGAAGAGTTTACCATGGCTGATGTGATACTCATTCCAGTGTTGGCTCGTATAGTACTCTTGGATTTGGAAAATGAGTACATAACTGGCAGGCCAAACATTGCCGAGTATTGGGTTTTTGTTCAGCAGAGGCCTAGTTATAGGAAGGTGATTGGTAGGTATTTTGATGGTTGGAAAAAACACAAGACATTGTTAAAAACTTGGTGCTTTGTTTGTATTAGAAGTTTGCTGAAGAGGTACTAGTGAGGGACATATTGGTTGCCAAAAGGAAGTTGCATGAGTGAATATATGAAAGAGCTTTTGTGTGTTATAGATAAGGAGTTATAATAAACCTTGTTCTTTGTATTTTCCATTTTGGTTTCAACAATCTTTTTTTTTTTTTTTTTTGAGAAAAGGGAGATTCATTTTTCTTTCTCCCTTTCCAAATGGTGATGCTATTGCCAGGTACTTAGCTTGGATTTGTTCCACGGAAGGGAGATCAAGGGATGCATCTTAGTGGTCAGTCTCCAAAAAGTCTTTGGACTTGGTTGGTACTAAAATAACTTACGGTTGCCATCTTCCTTCAATGACAAAAGAAGAGACAAATTTGTGTTTCATCTAACAATTAGCAATTTCTGTGCAATGTTTATACTGATATTGGAACAATTCCTTCCTATGAGGATTTCTGCTTGTTTTGTATACACTTTTTTATATTTGTAAATGCAATGGCAACAATAAAGTAATCATTTCAAACGCTTGTCTCCTAAACAGATCCTTCGGGTGTTATACATGTTCTTCTTGCTTTGTTGTATGATAATATCAAAAGATCAAACAAAGTTTCAGATTATAATAAAAATCTCACTATTGCTATTTTCTGTGATAGAGCCAGGAAACAGTAGAAATGAAATCACAGGTGATCCTTTATGTTAACTAAAATAACCCTTTCTTTCTCACTCTTGCTAGTTGAAGAACCCTCACACCATAACGGTGTGTTTCTCGGATTTGCTTGATGGTAACGCGGATTATATGATTCTCTTATAAGCTAGATAATGCTTCAATCTGCTCTCATTTCTCCTTTTTATTATCGATTGTTTTTGGCCTTTTTGAGATGATAATCGATTTTGATGTTGTGTGCTACTAGTAGTTTATTGATTATTATTGCGTTGATAATGGATTTGAGTTGATTATGTTGATAATCGAATCTGATAATTGATTTTAATACTGATAATCAATTATCATAATTATCATATTGAGAATTGATTATTGATTCCTGGTAACCGATTATAAATTTTTATAAAATTCCAAATTTGTTGTTTGAAACAAACCAATGAAACTTACCGATAAAAGGACATAGGACTATAGAGAAAACTGGGGCACATTGTCGGGCATAGATATTTGACATGTGAATGAATAATCCCAACCTAGCACTAGCACCATTTCATTTCAATCTCATTACAACCTCTCTTTTGTTCTCCTCTTTGGTACGAACTTTGCATTAATGACATGGTTCAGTTCTTTATTTTCTGCAATCGTAACCATGTTACTAGCTTACTCAATTAAGGATGAAGACAGAACTAGGGTTGTTCCATTTCATTTTCTTTTTTTTATAAAAAAAATAATTGATTCATTATAAAATGGACCAGTCATTTCATATGTATGGATCATTAGTTTGTAACCTTATTGTTTTTTATTTCATAATCAATTGTATAACATGTTTGGATCAAAAGTTGTATGTAAGTAAATAGCAGTTTTATTTCTAATCTAATTTTTATACTCTCCTCTCCTATCCAAAACAAAAAACCTCTATTATTTCCTTTCAATTTCACTGCCATTTCTCTCAAACCAAACAATAAAAAACTTTATCTTTATTTCCTTCTTTCATTCATTCGATTACTTTTTCTCGCCATCAAACCGAGTGAAAGAGATCTCACTCTCAGTTTCAAACAATGGGAATGTCACGGTGTGGTCAGGTTTTTAATGAGCAGAAAATGACAGAAAATTTTACTTACACATCTCAAAAAGCAGCTTGATTATGGCACATTCAACTTTACCAAGTTGTCTTTTCTTCTATAGTTTAATAACAAAAAGTGCACGTATCCACTATGATGGAAAGCTATGGAAATAACCAACATGGAAAAATATTAAATATATTCTCTTCCAATTTGTTAGATATAAAATCATTAACATTAACCTAAAAGCATAAAACTTTAGCAGATTAATTTTGATATAAAATCAGAATCTTTATGCCTTAGTAATCTGAAGTTCAATCCTTACCACTCTCAACTTCAACATAAAAAGAAAAAAATTATGAGTTAAGTGCATACGTACATTGCCTATGTTTCAACACCAATCGCTTTTACTTAAAGACATATATTAGAATCCAAGCATTTAGAATATATTGTACTGTCAACAAACCCTAGAATCCAGATTGCATATCATCGAAAATCATCAACTTGTATTATTATTATTTTAAAAGACATACCTAGGGTGTTACCTTGTCGATAGTCAAACCTCTTTAGATCTACTTCGAGACAATTTTTTCTTTTACTTCTGGAAAATCAATTAAACTCTGCGTAAGTTTGCTGTGGAATAATAAAAACAGAATACCCTGTTTTATACCAAAAATAACATTGGGAACCACTATATTTCTAATCTAGAAGAAAAAAGGAAATGGCCCCTATCAAAAACTAGAAACATTTCTTCCCGAATTCTCCAGACATTCACAGGAATAACTTTGAAGCTTTTGAACCACAGAAACACCTGGTCTCCAAAAAGAAAACCAACTTTAAAAACGAATCTAAAATAAATGAGACAAACACACACACACACACACACACACACACACACACACACATATATATATATAATCTTTCCGGTTCAAACAATAAATCATACAGGAGTAATGATAACAAGGGACTAATCATTGTTTTTACTTATTTGTAAATAAAGATAACAGCCATTAGCTTCAGACTTCAGTCCACTCATTAAATGTTACGAAAATGTTGAAACAAACAATACTAGCCTCATCAATGCTGTTCATTATCATAAGAGGTTTTCCATTTTCGGAGAGGATTATAAGTCAAGAGAAACACCTACCTCTTGAAGGTTTGGGCAGATTAGTATTAAGAACAGCGGGAATGCTCTAGGTAGTGTAGAAAGTGAAGGAGAAGAATGCTGAAATTGAATGATATTTTCATTGAATAATAGATTCAGGAACAAATGAATTGACAGTACAATAATGTATAAGGAAGAAAAAAGAAAACAAAAATATTTCTTTTTCCTGTGAACAATATTGATATTGCTGCTGTGCATGCTAATAAATATTATCGCCACCTTACTCCTCTCTACAGATTGCATCCTCCGCGTCACAAGTAACTTTTGACTCTTTTGGTACATCTCCTAAATCTATACTGCACATATCACCACTAGAGTTGTTCTCATCACATTTCCATGCATTCCTCTTGAACCATGGTCGGTGTATTTTCTGCTGTCTAAAGTACCTCGTTCCCAAATCATTGGAATCACCCTTCAATCGTTTACTTATGTCTTTATTGTCCTCAAACAGTAGGTTGGAGTCTTCAGGGTTAACACCAGTTATGCTGGGAATCATATCATCTGAGCAACAATTAACCATACCACTGGTATCCCCCTGCTTAACTTCAGCAGGCTGATCAATTATCATAGCATTAGTAGTATTAGAAGGTTGACAGTCTTTGTTGTCCCGTGGATACGGGGGTAGTGGAGGAAATGGGTTGAAAGGCATGCCAGGTGCAGTGACCCAACACTCAGAAAATTCAGCATGAGGTGTTCCATATTGCTGGGCAACAGACCATGGCATTCCATATGAGACAGGCAAGTGAGAGTTAAATTTCTCTTTTGGATGACCAATAACTATATCAGAGGGGCACCCAGAACGGCTTGCATTTTGCAAGGCAAGATTACCAGAGTTTAGGGAAGCATTTAATGAACCTACTGGACATGAAAACCCTGGTGGAACATCCTCGTGAATGTTCTGGCTTTCACCGATAGAGCTCATAACGGCATCAGAATGCGAGTTTGTATCGGCTGGTTGATCCCATCGGCTTTTGCGCTTGCGTTTTTTAGCTCCTTTGATTTCAACCCCATCTAGAGACTCCGCAGGACAGCCTTCCCAGGTTTCAGCCTCTACTGGATTTGTCACAAGCATTGACTGCTGACTACAATCAATTGCTTCTGTAGTCTTTAAATCCTGTTCATGCCTATGACTGTGTGATGCTGAAAATCGGTTACACTTGAAACTTCTGTGACATTCCACTCTGTTATCATCCCTGTCCATATAGCCATGTTTTCTGGCGTGTCTGGGAAACCATCTGTCTCGGAAGTTTCGAGCAATTTGATGGACCTACATTTGCAAACAAAACAATGAGAAGACCCAGATTCAATTCCTTGCCCCCAAAACAGATTTATGCACATGGTTATAAAAAAAATCCTCAAAGTATATTTCTTGGCACTCATGTACCCTATAGAAATGAACAAGTTAACATAACAGATACCTGTTTGTCTTCATGCTCTGTCAGAGAAAGCATTGACTCTCTAAAGCTGAAAAACAAAAACAAATTATTAGTAAAAGAATAGAAGCTTAGAGAGCAACAGAACAATTTCATCTAAGTTATAAGGAAGAAAATAAGGTAATTCATTTGCAAGGAATAATTACAACATCTCTTCTAGTCAAAACAAAATTGCAAGTAACAACAACAACCAACAAACTACAGAAGGGCAGAAAATTTCAAGTTGTTTCCAACAATAAACAAGTGACGATGATATCAATAAAATTAGAATGAAACAAAAACCTATGTAAATGAGACACGAGTACCAATGAATTAACAAACAATGCCATCCTAATGGGAAGAATATATCTACAAGATTGACATTCTTTAATATTTCAAGCACAACAGGAATATCAATACTTATTGATAACTACTAAAAAAATGTCACGTTAATGTAATGCTTATGAATAAATGCAAAAAAAAAAAAAAAATCTAAGATTATACATCTCGTAATCCCTACAATATGTTTTGGTCATTATACTTAAAATAAGCTTGAGATACTAAGATATTAAGGGTAAGCAAAAGCCCAACCATTTTAATCATTTCGGAATCAGGAATATTATAAATCATTAATTGATTCAATTCCCTCCCAAAATATGGAATAGGAAATTTTGATGACTTGATGTTAACATATTTCATGCTTCCAAGCACTCGACAATAACGTTTTTTGTAGCTTATGTCAATCATATTCATACAAGCCACACAAAAAAGGGTGATGAAGAAAAAGTCGAATGAAAACTGCTACTAAATTTAGTGCACCATACAACAAACAAAATTTAACAAATAATACAATTGCTTCAGTTAATTTGGGGAGAATGATATAATTTGAAAGTTTCTGACCTCTCCATTCCACGACAAGGAGGACCACCATTAATATGTTCAGATGTCAAAATCTTGCTTGCTTCTAGGAACTCCAAGACCTGCAAAAGAAAGTTGACCAGGCAAGGGCCATATATTTTCTTGATACTCAGAATGAGATAATGCAGAAAAGGAGGGCAGCAAAAAAAAGATTGGGATCTACGATCCTTCAACTTATTGAATAATATAATCAATAATTACAGGATCGAACCTTCCCTACATTCTAACATTGAATCTGAATAATTAGACAAATTGACCAAAATCAAAATGAAGGGGAATAAAATATTTTATCATCATGCAAATGTCACAATATTTTTTTTTTTTTTTTTTATCAGCAAAGATAATACGTATATATATATATGAAAGAGAGGAATAGTACAAGTAGTACCATTACAAAGACATCAAGAATCAAATGTCACAATATGGTCATTGAACAAAAGTTGCAAAATATATTTTTACGTTTTAGATGAATAGAACAAACAGCAACATAACAATCATATAACACACAGAATTCAACACAAATTTAAGTCTTTTGATGGGAAGTTTTAAGAGGAATTCAATTTTGAAGTGGATTTAAAATACCATATATCAAAATCACATTTTGGATATCAAAACCAAGGAAATTTTAAAATGATGGAAATTTTCCAGGGTATTTTTCAAGTAAAATGAAAAGATTTCAAATAACGCCTTAAAAAAGAATTTAAAAATTCTTTCATGCTTCCACAGTCTCACTCAGAAACTTTGGTGTGTGCTATATCTTCCCAGCACCTCTATCTCTTCCTCTCCCTTTCTTTTGCATGCATTTTATTTAAATTCCTTAACAATTCTGAAATTCTCTATCCAAACACTACCTAAGGATTTCTATTGTTCAGCAAGAACAATAACAGCATGTCAAGATAAATATAGTTTCCAACTGCTCAACAAACCTTCCCCATTTTAGTATCATAAGGAAAGCAGATATACTCCTTTAGATCTAAAAATACACATCTTATGATTCAATGACATGCAGTAATTTTTAAAAAAATAATATATATATATATATATATATATATATATATATATATAAACCTCTCCAGACAAAAAGAATATAACAAACAACTAAATAATGAGTAATTTCCCAAGCACCTTAAGAAGCTTTCGTAGTATTGGAATTTTTTTGAAGTCATGCCTGTACTGCTTCATAATGTTATGTAACATCTGTAAACCTGGAAGGCAACACTATAATTACTTTTCAACACAACCAAATGAGCGATGAGTTTTACGCATTTCAGATACATAGGGGGGAAAACTGCATTACATAGAAAGAAAATATGTATTACCATTTTTGTTAATTATATCATTCAGCACTGCTCTAGATTTTGTTTTCAGAAGGGCATCAAGGATCATGGAAAGATCTCGATTGCTGGAACCAAAGTTTAAAATTTACTTTACAAAGTATTTCATGACCATGAACCATGATAAAATATGAGCGTATAATGTGTGCTTGATGGAGAAACAGAAAAGGCAGAGAAGAGAGGACCTTTGAATAGCTTCACCATTAATTCTATCACCTGACGCCACAGTGAGAAACAAAAGCTTCAAGTACCCTTTGGTGGCATCCTGTTACCAAAAAAAAGGGTGAGGGCAGTCAAATGGTGAAAACCGAAACATAAAACTGCCCAGGTAGCTAGCCCTGTAATACCTCCAATATAAAGGCATTCAAGAGCAATAAAATTGAAAAAAAAAAAAAATAACAGGAGACACAAACTATTTCTCATAACTGATTACGAGACACACATAAATTTAAGATTTTTTTTTTGTCTGTAACATAAAATTTAAGATATTACAGCAGTAGAGGCTGTAATGTCTCTTGCTTTGTTGCATAACCAATATTAACTGTGGGAAAGCACACTGTAGCACACATGCATGCACTAGCTTCCAAGTAAATGTGCCTATTTAAAATATTATGTTCACTAACCTACTATAAATGTGGGAAAGTACTTACTTTTCTTTTGCTTATTCCACCATCTCCATCCAGCAACTCATTAAGTTTCTCCTGAACTGCAGGTAACAAAAATTTGTCCATTATAATTTATTTTAATAATAATGTTACCAAACAGATGAGGATGACCAACCTGCTTCAAACCGTCCATTGGAAGAACCTTCTACTTTTTTGTGTCTTATAGATGACACCTGTAATCGATTGGCTGTCACCTCAGTTTTAAGGCCATTTGGAGGATTAGCATGAACCTTCCCCTTTTTAACAGAACCATTTAACTTAGGAGTCTTCTTGCCTCCAATTATTTCAGACTTGGACTCCCTATTACTACCAGCAGAATTTGGTAACATTTTCCTGACAGTTGTAAGGGGAGAAGTAGTCTCTAATCTTTGAATGGAAGAAATTTTGTCTGCAAACTCTGATTCCTTTTCATATCCTTGGTGTACAGAAGGCATGGGTTTGCTTGTTACATCCTCCATTTGTTGAGAAATTTCTTCAACTTTAACAGAAGATGGTAATTTGCCCTTTGAATCCTCCATTTCTGCTGAGCTGTGCAACAGAGAAACGGCAGAGGCAGGGTTCATAGAACTCTCTTTCTCTGGAGAACCATCTGAATCTATAGCAGTTGTAGAATGGTCCAATATATCCCTGTCTTTCAAAATATGTTTAGCAGATTGTGTATCCACATTATTAAAATACTTGGGGGTAGGTACAGCATCTTCAATTTCACCATCTTTGGTAAGCATAACAGGTTCTGGAAATTCTTCTTCTGAATCACTTTGAACTATCAATTCAGCATTAAGTGGATCACCACCACCTATATAACCTCGACAGTTAGGTGAACCACAATAACATTTTTTGGCAGCAGCACCAAAAACCCTTACATAGTTGTAATCGAATGTCAATTCTTCATCCTGGGGAAGGTGGTGGTAAACAAATTCAGCTTGGCACAGAATAATACTTAAACATGCTTAAAGCCCAAAAGAAACAATTAAGGTGAGCAATTAGTTTCATATTCCAATACTAAAAGGTATGAAAATAGGACCTCCAAGTCCTCCAAACTAACAACACAAATCTACTAACAGAAAAAAAAAAAAAAAAAA
>PYAF01003999.1:560249-599144 GCA_007407185.1 Glycine tomentella | reverse complement strand
ATTCCTTAAAATTTTTGGAACCTTCATATGCATCTTCTTCACCCGAGGCATCTGATAATCCCAACTCCGCATTAATCTCTGCATTAGACTTTTCTTGAGGGATAGCACAATCAGCAAAGGCTTTATCACTGCTGTCCTTACATGTCCTTCAAAAGAATATCACCCATGACAAGATGCAAGTTATTTAAACTGGGAATATTATGAATAAGGTATTTGCTTTATGTACCTCTGTACGCAAAGACATGAGGATTGTAGAAATATAAATCATGACTAGTTTTACAATTAAAACCCAGATAATGACTGATGTGCATGGTCAATTAGTTACAAGTGAAGTCAATTGTGAAAAATATATTACAAACAAATACATGATTATATCATATTCTGCCTCTTCAGCTTCTAGTAAAGAATTATAGAAAAATAATTATGTATATGAAACATGGTATACCAGGTGCAGTTAGTTTCATCAATTCGGTCTGCAAGCACAGCTGGAATTCGCCGCCACTTGTGACATTCATCACAACGCACCCATGCATTACGAGGTGATAGAAGTTGCTCCCCGAAACCAACACCAGACAGCATGTCCAAATTAGATACATTGACCAATACTCTGTTGTCATCGGCAATAATTTTTCCAAAAGCATCCAGCTTATCAATTCCAGCATTTGCTTCTAAGAGACAAAAAAAATCCTATTTATATAACTAACACATAAGATAAAAGAAATAATAAAATAAAGATTTAGATAGTCATGAAGGACCCAAGGTCATTCTCAGGTGAATCTAAAATGCATAAATAATATCACATATGATGCTGTTTATTTGACACATAAAACTACCTGGATGTGCGCAACCTTCCACTTCACATGTAACTTTAAGAGATGCACCTTTTCCCTTGACTTTGCTCTTATTAATTGGATTTTTCTGTTTCTCCTTGCGTGTACCAGCAGTAGTCTTTTTCCTGCCAGTTGAGTCAGAAGCTTTAGAATTGGTCTTGCTAACTTTACTAGGTCTAAGACTTTTAGGTAGTTTACGCCCCAAAGGTCTTGCAGATGACAGCATTTTCTCAGAAACCAGAGAATCTGAAAATCCATGGTCAACTGATGGTTTGTTGCTTGTCTTAACGTCCATATGATTTTTAACTTTCAAAGCTTCAACAGAGCCTCCAAGTTCAGTCTCTCCAGAATGGGTCAATGATTCTGGGGACAATTCTTTACTGGTCACAGATTTGCTTATCTCAGTGGGCAACTCCAAAGAGCTAACTGCATCCCTGCAATTTTTCTTACGTCTGCGATTCTTTGAATGCTTAGCTCTACTATTCCCACGTGGACCTTGTGATCCATCTTCAGTGATACAATTACTTGAACAAATAAATTTCTCTTTCTTCTTCCCTCTCTTACTGATGGTAACATCCAATTTAGAATTTAATTGTTTAGAAGAACCTAAAACAACATGATGTACATCTTCTTGATTTCTTTCTCCAACCTGGACTTCGGGAATTGAATTGATAACTTCAGAATCAGGTGAGGTTCCAGGATCCATACCCTTGTTATTGATAGGTTCAATCAATGCTTCAACCACCTTCTCTGGAGGAACTGCAAGACAAGGTTCCTCTGCATCCCCATATGACTTCTCTGTCATTTCAGTAGTTTCTAAGGGGTTATTTGAAACTTGTTCATTTAGAACAAGACCATCCTTGCCCAGGTCATTACTGAAAGATTCAGAATTTCCCAAAGCCACCGCATCAGAAATTTTATCATCAGCATTGCCGGCTACATTCTGAGAACCTGAATCAGACACCAAGTAAGAAGCAGAAGCCAAACCATCAACAGACTCTGGAATCAAGAAATTTGAGCAACTTAAATCAACTTCCTTCCCAAATTTAATCTTCAGACGAACACGAGTAGTTGAAACAGAACACTTCTGTTTCCCACTTTGACGCTTGCTTCTAGCCTTCACTAATTCTTGGCACACAGCTTCACCAACTCCAAGCTCATTATCTTGCTCAAAAAACTGTTCAATATTCCCAATCAATCCCCAGATAGAAGAACGAGCTGGTTTGGAGAAACAACTTCTTTTCTTTCTAGCAGCCTCTAAGTTTAGCTTCATACCCCCATTTGAATGTGTCACCTTGGTTTTGTTCTTGCGATTTCTTGAAGCCTTTCTGGTTTGTGTCTTACGGCCAAATTTAGTTCTTCGACTATTCCTTTGAAAAGGTAACGGTATGTTTTCAGTGATACAATCAACTTCAACAGCTTCTGTTCCATCATTATCCATCTGCCCTGGATTGTTCACACCATTATTATTATTATTAATGGAAACATCATCACCCTTAGAATGGAGATCAAGAACATCCTTTGCAGAGCAGTTGGTAATTAAAGCAACAGAGGGCAGACCTGATTCTGGAGAAAATGGTTTTCTAAAGGTAGAGTTGGTAGTTTCCTCTGAGGAACAGTCCTTCAATTTAAAGAAATCATCTTCTATTTGCAGCATGCCATTCTTCATTTCACACCCTGGATCCAATACGGCAGGCTCACTAGGAAAACCAACTACAGACGAGCTCGCAACAGTCTCCTGGCAATCTAGAGAGGATGATATTTTTACACATGAATTAATGTTGATGGCTTCTTCATCAACAAAAGCTTTAACCTTTTCTTCACAAGTACTATTCTGATCCTCACTATCTTTCTGATCACATGGCTGATCACTTGTGCTCTCTACTTTTGTATCTGTACATAATGCACCTGATGGTGGCCCTGATGGCACTTCCATAGACAGAGTAGGAGATATCTTCCTACAAGCATCAGTTTCCTCACCATCTTTCTGATCACATGGCTGATCACTTATGCTCTCTACTTCTGTATCTGTACATAATGCACCTGATGGTGCCCCTGATGGCACTTCCATAGCCGGAGTAGGAGATATCTGCCTACAAGCATCAGTTTCCTCCCCAATCAGAGCATCACATTTTTCAACTATATTCAAAAAGGGATCTGCATTTCTCATAATTTTCTCCTGCCCACTTTGCTGGTTGCAATCAACTAGCAAGTCAGCCATGGATTCTGATTCCAAAGACACTTTGCAATCCCTGAAATCAAGTACATGACTGAAAGCATCAGCAAGAACACCAGTGTCATCATTTTTGCCTTCCACGACATCCGAATCATCTCCTGCTGCAGGCAATACGTCACTCTTATCATCCTTCTGCTCATCCTGTTGAGCACAATGCCTATGTGAATCGTCTGTAATTAAGGACCCTGACTCATCATCCTTCTGCTCATCATGTTGAGCACAATGCCTCTGTGAATCATGTGCAGTTAAGGACCCTGACGGCTGATCAAAGATGCCCTCATCCTGAAAATTTCCCTCTGAGCCACTGTTTACACAGGGAACTTCAATGCTCCCAGAAGAAACACCCAAACAATTCTGAGAATCATCTTGAGCAGATTTCTCCAGTGGCAACAAATCAGCATTTTTGCATTCACTCGCCAAACCCAAACCCTCTCTGGACCCCTCGGTAACATCAACACATCCTTCAGAACTGACACGGTCCCCTCGCAGACAACAATCAGTCACAGTGGAGAGCTCAACATTAGAGTCCAGCACATTGCAAGCCTCTTCTAAACAAGACTCCTGCACAGAAACAACCTGCTCTTGAACCTCTGAGCACAAATGCTGCTGCTCAATAACAAACTTTTCTGAGGGATCATCAATGGCAGCAGATCTCCCACACGACCCCATTTCAATCATTCAGAAAACCATCAACGATAGAAACGCACAACCACTAACCCGCCGTCACTCTTGGATTAACTTCAACAAAAAAAAAAAATGAGAAAACGAAGAAAGGCAAAAGAATCACCACAATGCATCACCAAATACCTAAGCACACAACAACCAAAAGAAACGGCACCTCGAATTAAAGCAAAGTAGAGAAGAACACTACCTCCACGTGAAAACCATTGCCTGCAGAGAAAACCCTAGAAAGCGGCATTATCCTGAGACCCTCTGCACAGAAAGTGAGGCAAAAAAATTAGATAAAGAAAACCCTACTTGCAGAAAAATGCAGACGCTGTCACGAGTTCCTAGGTGCAAATACGCTACGATAATAATAAAAATAATATAAAGCCAAAATTGAAAACGAAAAATTAAAAAACAAAAGAAAAAAGAAGAAATTGGGGAAAGAAGACATTACCTTGTTCTCAGGATGTGCGAGATTGAGGATAAGGAGGTTAGGCTTAGGCCTTTTTCACGAATGGTTTTATTTTTTTCAGAAAATAAAATATAATAAAATGAGAAATATTCTTTTCTTCTTTTCCCTCTGGGTTGAAGAGAGAGAGAGTTGGGTCTGCGTCGCGCGCAGAGGAAAGAGAGAAAGAAAGAGATGGTTGGTGAAGTTGTCAACGAAAACAAAATAAAAACCAAAACCAAAACCAAAGCCAAAACCAAAACGGTTTGAGAAAAACAGCACAAACAAAAGAAAAACAAAACCAAAGCGAACGAGAGACCCTGCTTCCTTCGTTTCTTTCCGACCCAAGCAATATTTTTATTTTTTTCTACTATTTCTTTTTCTTTTTTATTAATTATTATTTATAGTAATTACTAATTAGTAATACTGACCTAAATTCGATGTTGATTAGACCGTTTTGCCCCACGCGCCTCTCATCATCATTCATCAATGTTTTTCTCTCTTTTTGTTCCTCCTCTGACACGTCCCTAAAACCTTGCCACCCATAGTTTTTTTTTTCATCAAATTTTTCCGTTTATGTTTTGGAGGGGATTAGATTGTAGAAAAAAAATTAGTGAAAATTATGTAATTAAATATGGTAAAAAGAAAAAGAAAGCATCCTTTTGAAGAAGATTTCACATTTGGGATACCTAAATGTCTTGTGCGACATCTTTAATGAAAAGCTTTTATATGAATTTCTTAATTATTTTTTTATGGTTTTATAGTATTTTTTTTTCAACTTAGTCATGTTATTTATAAAAAATTCATACAAAATTTTATTCTAATACAAGTAATGACAAAAAAAATTTAAAAAATTCACACATTTATTTTTTATTAAAATTTAATTATTATTCTAATAAAATAATTAATTTAACTTTTTAGTTTTTATAAATACAAATAAAAAATATAAATAATTGAAAAAATATTAAATATCAATTAAAAATAATAAAAATTACATAACATTGAAAATAATTGAGTAACAATAAAAAATACAATTTTACATAATAATAGATAACTAAACATAATGACATTGAAATAAAAAAAATGATGATGGAAAAAAATATTACATAAAATTAATTATTATTTTCGTTTCCAGAACATTTCCAAATAACAACTAGTTTAATATCCTAATTTTTTCCTAATATAGTCACAATACTTTTTGTGGTCTTCGCGTTGTTGTTCGAATATGTTGGATGTATCCTTCATGAGAGTTTCATATTTCATATGCCTTTCCTTTTCTTGCATACGGGTTTCCTATGTCTCTTTTAGCTAAATAAGTTTTGATTTGTTCATATTTCTATCCTTCATTATACTTTCTATGCCATATAAATCGAGAGTTTTAGAAGTTTCTTTTCATTTGCTCTTCCTTTTTGCTGTTTCTGTCCAATCGAGCGAGACATTGATGATAGAGTATCATATTTTTCAATTTCAATGGGTGTCTCTGGGTTAGAAGACGACGAGTAATTTCCACTAGTAGAAAAAGATTTTGTTCTTTTTGAACAACTTGACATAAATTTTGCATCGAATTTTGGTTGATTTTTCAACAATAACCAAGCATGCTCAACCTCAAAGTTTTTACCAGTATCATGTGAATAAATCATATAAGCATTAATCATAAAATCCTTTTATGAACTTCCACTTCTCCTATATTTATCTACTTGTTTGTAACACCCGTTAAACTTTTGAACTAGAGTGTGGATCATGTTCCACCGAAATTTCAATTGAGTTCAACTTCTTTCACAAACTTGTCCGCTTTGACGCACTTCGCCATTATTGTACGCATTTTTTATCTTTGTCCAATATTGTTTTGATGTTTAGTCGACTCCTATAATTGAATCCTTTGACATATTGAGTCACAATCCTATGAGAATGTTGTACGAGTTTTTTTCTCACTAGAATTTTGTTCTTCCTCATCTAGTTGAATACTATCTACACCGATTAGTGATTCGACTTCATTGCTAGGGGGTTCAATATTGGATAAAGAATGTCTATAACACGTGTTTGAGTTGGTGGGGGTGATGGTTGACTACAAAATTGTAGATTTTGAGAATTACCACTGGTAGGTGAATCTACATTGGATAAAGGATGCATATACCACATGTGTGATGGTGGTGGATATATAACATACTATAGTGGATTTTGAGAATTTTCACTGATATGGGATGGTGATGGATACATAACATATTGTGATGAATTTTGAGAATTTTCACTGGTATAAGGTGGTGGTCGATACATAACATACTGCGGTAGATTTTGAGAATTTTCACTAGTGGGGGTGGTTGATTTTGTAAATAATTTATACTGGTTGAAATCTATTTTAGAGAGAATAAAAAGGATCGAGGCTTGATAGGAGCAAGAAAAAAAATAGGACTAGAAATATTGTGTGCAAAACTCCATCAATAAGACCTAAATTTATAGTGAACAATATGTAACGATAATTTTCAAATGACACCATGAAATGATCATTCATAGATAGCAAGTCTACGCGGTGCAAACAGTGAAATTCACTAGCAATTTTGAAAAAATATATTATTGTCCCCAATGTTCCACCCACCACCTGCCACCTACCATCATTAAAAACAAAAACAATATTATTTTCAAACAACTCCATAAGCTTCATTCCCCTTCCCCCAATGTTCTAAAATACAGAAGTTTCATTTTTTCCTAAAATAACTAAAAAACCACCATCCTTCTTCTCAACTCCAGAAGCTTCATTTTTCTTTAAAAAACTAAAAAATTACCACCTTCATTTTCTCAACTTCAAAATCTTAATTATTCTCTAACATTCCAACTTCATTTTTCTTTCAAAAACAAAAAAATCACCCACCTTCATTTTCTCATTTCTTCTTCCTTTTCCATTTGCTCCTCTAATATCATTTTTTATTCCCTTGGCTTCTTTTTCCTTTTCCTTCTTCTTCATTTTGCAACCACCATTCATCATAGCATGTTAAGCCACCAGTGTCACTCCCTCGTAACCATGACAACCTGCTGAGTTACCACCATCCCTCGTTCACACAACCACGCCGATCCTTGAACCACCGTCATCGCTCTCTCGTGCAATCACCGTCAGTGCGATGACATAAGATTTTTTTATATTTGTTCAATATTCTTTTCTCCCTTGGTATTCTTGTAATTATATTTTCTCTTTTTTGTACATGGGTGGATTGAAGGTAGTTGATGTTGGATAATAATTTTTTAATAATAAGCATCTGTTTTTTATATAGAAATTAATTTTATTTTGAAAGAACGTTTCCTTCTCCATAGATTGTATTCATTGCACAAGTTCTTCAAACACCAGTTTCACTTTAAGAAACTAATCATGCAAGTGGCATTGGAGATACTCTAAAGGCCAAAGAAATTTTCCCTATTGTCCTCGGTTTGTTGATTTTCGTATTAATATGTTTTTTTTATCGGTTTGATTGTAGTGTGTGCATATCTTCTTGTTCATAACTTTTTTGATTTTTTTTTAATGTTATTGGCTACTTATTATTTTTATTTTTTTTGGTAGAGGGATTATTGGCTACTACTTATTATTAGTTTCTTCATATCATAAAACAAATAATTAAATCTCCACCGAATCAAATATGCACTCGGTGATGAGGAACTATGATAACATTCACTGCATTGTTTGGAATAGGAAAAGCTTAATGATTAATAATTTTAATAAATGACTACCTAGTGACTTTTGGTTTTTGACAAATAAATCCTCTAAGTTTTGGAATAATTTTCATAGCTAAATTACTTTTTCCTTTAAAAATCAATGCATTTTAAGAAAAAATTGTATTCCAGATAACCATTCTCTCAACAAAAAAAAAATGCTTCCAAATAAACATACTTAACATAACATTTTTTTAAAAAATTTGGAATGTTCATTACAGAATCAAAAGGTAAAATGATTTTTATTTATTTACTTAAAAACTAAAAAAAAAATCTGCTTTTTTTAGCTTTCTATTAAATACTACGAAAAATAATTATTAAAATAACGGTTGAATTTGAAGTCCAAACGTATGCGAAAGATGATAAGATTAAGGAACAGGCTTTTTTTCAACAACGAAAAAAAAGGAACGGGCTTTTTAAAGCACATTATCAGGATTAATGTTTACATAAATAATTCCTCAAAATAATTGTTACATAAAAAAAAGAATTGAAATTCATCAAGTACTTAATTATATAACTTTTATCCAATATCAAAATTATATAGTTGTTGGACTTTTTTTTCTTATTGCCTTCACATTTGTATTTCTCCATTATGTCTGGTTACCCACAGTTGGAATTGTAAAATACATTTCTTTTAAGTCCGTTCAATGGCTACCTTACACAGGCCTCAAGTAATCTAAATATTGGCTCAAAAACAAGAGAGTCAAATACGTATAAAATTCTTAAACTAAGTACAAGTCGTCACACTTAAATTATCTAATAGTTTTTATATAGTCTGATACAGTTTTTCTTATTAATTTAGGTTTTTAAAAATCAATTTAAAAATAAATAAATTGTTTTATAGAAAACCTAAATCAATTTATGAAATGTTTTAAAAAATAAATTTTAATGGAGAAACTGATAAGAAGACTGTTAATGGATTAGTCACTCATATGGAAGATATTGCGATTGATACCAAACATGTTAACATTGGAATTGTCATGCGGTTGGGAACTCATGCTTTGTAGGTCTTATTAAAGAAATGATTTGAGAATATATATATTTTTTCGTATACTCTAGAGTTATTTGAATATTTTTTAAATATTCAAATCCAATTAATCTAGTTCAATCTAATTTATTTATGATCGAGTTGAATTGAATTGAGTATATATAAAAAAAATTATACAAATTACGTTCAAACTAACATATCAAATTTTGATTGAATTGGGTGACAAGTATAATGAAACCAAATCCAATTCATGAGATAGTTACAAGATTTGGATTGAATGGTTGCCTTCAAGATGCTCGTGGGCATTCAAGTGAGATTTGATGTTTTTTATGCCACCAAATGGTATGTACAAGTCTCGTATTCTTCCTACTAAGTAATTTTTTATGGTCCATGGATGGTGGTCACCAAGGACGCACATAGAAGGTGACAAGTAGGTTGCAAGCAAAGTGAGAGTGCATTAAATGGAGAAAAAGTGACAAATAAGGTAAGAAAGACAACTATTGAAGAAGATCTCGTTATACTACGTTGACGCATGTTAGAGGTTATCCCCTTGAACTAAGGTTGGTGTGGTCCATCCTCTAATCATTTCTCATATTTAACATTTTATCATGGACTATTAAAGGAGTGGGCTCATGCTGCTTTCCTAACTTTATTTGTTATTTATCTAGCAAGCATTTTGTTAATATTGACATTATTTTTGCAAAAAACCCGAGATAAATCACTTCCTATACCAGGAAGACATTTTTTTTTTATATCAAAGGGCACACATTTAAAGATTGGTGAAAATTTTGCAACAGAAATACCGTATTTTTTCACATATCCACTATCATTAGAAAGAAGTGTAATGCTATCAAAGATTTGCTCAATGGCTGTAGGAAATTAATCAACGAATAGTTGACCTTGAAATATTCTTTAAACAACAAGATCTTCCTTATATTAGTGAACCTCGACAATGATTTTCCAATGCTTCCTTCTATAATCTCACTAGTGCTGATTCCTAAGACAGACAACCTAGAAATCCCGAAGTAATACTGATCCATAAGCTTGTGCAATGTAACATACAAGATTATTATCAAGATAATCGTGACCCACCTCAAGCAAGTCATTTCCATCCTACTCAATCGCTCGGAAGCAATGTAGCTTTGTTCCTAGAAGACAAAGGGAAAGTCACATCATTATAGCGCATGAAATCTTTTATTCCATAAGGCATCTCAAAGGAAAAAAAGACGGATTCCTGGTTATCAACCAAAGAAAGCTTTTGATAGCCTGGAGTGGAGCTTCATCCTCAACACTATCAAGAACATTGTCATTTCCATCTATTTTTGCAATATTATATTTCACAACCTTAATTTCATCATATTCCATGCTGATTTTATTCAATGGCCAAAAGACGGAGTCGTTTAGACCTTCTAAAGGCGCCATTCGCCAAGAGATCCATTCGCCAACTCATTCACCATGAGGTCCTGAATTAATAACAATTAGAAGTCCAATAACTCTCCCAAAGAGAGCCTCTCATTTTACACTTGTTTTGCAAAGACTTGGTGGGAGGTTAGGCTATTACATCATGCACTCTCAGTATTGTATCTTAAACCTCTCATTGCATTTCAGAATGAGCTTTCTGAAATGCAAGAGAAGTGCAAGAGATAATAGTGGAAGTGTAGAAAACAAATGCAGGAAGGTTAGCATTCAAGAAACAAAACTTATTTTCTCTCGCAACACAGCCAACACTAACAATATTAGAGGCCATGTGCTAGCTAGAATTTTGAGCTTCAGCCTAATCGCTCGCAGAGCCAAATTTAGAACAAGCACCTTCACTTTTGCCTCCAGGAAGACCAACTCACAACCTTCACAAGACAACTCACGTCTTCTTACTAGGTCT
Source organism: Glycine tomentella (assembly GCA_007407185.1). Classification (NCBI taxonomy): domain Eukaryota; kingdom Viridiplantae; phylum Streptophyta; class Magnoliopsida; order Fabales; family Fabaceae; genus Glycine; species Glycine tomentella. The sequence continues at coordinate 588,401 of PYAF01003999.1, read as the reverse complement.
TGCGCAAGCCCTCTCAACTTATCAGCTAATATTTTTCAGCTATTTTTTACTCAACTTCTCAACTAAACTAGCAACTTATTACACAATTTAACTTAGCAATTTTTTGTAGAATTAACAATTGGGAGGGTTAAGGATTTCGAGCCAAGCTACAAGAAAGTAAACTGTAATTTATTCTTAACATTGATCAGTAAGTTACATAGTTAAATAATAAGTAAAGTGATAATCACTTGAATCGCCAAGTTTACTTTTAAAAAATCTCCAAGTATATAATATCGTTGTGGTCCTAATATATTAAGAATGAGAATTTGATGCATTTTAGTGCTATTTTACTTTTGCAATGCTGACCTTTGTGGGGTGGATCAGTTTTCTGCAGCTAATTTTATTTATTGAGTGCCTATTAACCCAAAAATAAAGAATTGGTGTGGAATTAATTAAGAGTAATTAAATAGTATACGTACTACTATTACTAATAGATATTTTTACAATGTCATTTAATTATAAGTCATTTTTATAATAAGTTAATTTGTTGATTTATTATAATTACCATAAAAATTATAGTAACAATAATTTCTAATTGATTTTAGGAATGTAATTTTTTTATACCATATAAAAATTAAACTCATGCAAGTAATTAGCATTTCTCCATGCATGTGTCTGTGTATATATATATATATATAACTCAAATTGGCAGCATACATGCACATTAATTGATAGTTTCGTTATCAGAATTCAATAATCGTATAACAAGTTTTAGAGATACACTACCGAGCTTTAACAAATACGGCCGAAATCAGAAATGATAGAAGTTCATATAACTTAAGGCTTTGAGCAGAACTAATTTGACAAGACCAGCCATTAATCTATATTCTTTCTTTTAGATTTGGCTGTTTTAGGCTAGCTACGCGTTGCATACGCTAATTGAATCCCCCTTTTAATCTCGTTAAATCCATTGTCCATGCATGTTTCCCACGCCTTCTAGTGCCAAATGTTGTTGCTGTAAGAGAAAGAGAACAATTAAAATACAGTTAGTTACATTAGAAGGTTCATAATTTTTCCCGTGAGGATTATAGTATAAATTTCTTTTTTGAACTAAAGCAAAAAAAAGAAAAATCCTTTTTGAACGGATGAAAACCATGTTGCTGATTGGTAAATTGGATTTGGGTGTCCTTCAAATATTTATCAATACCAAAATTGGTATAAATTGGTATTCATAAATGTTTCATAATAAATAAATATCCTAAACCTAATAACATAGACAAGCGTATGTTAAAAGCGACTAGAACTTTAATAATAGAATTATGTTTTCTTTAACCCTAGCAAGCTAGTGTATATATATATATATATATATATATATATATATATATATATATATATATATCACATCTCTCTTTCTTATTGTTGTAGTTTTATTTCTTTCATTATCATTACACTTGTCTCATGGTCATGGCTCACCTAGGTAGATGAGAGATTTGACTTATTTTTATATACCATGACGACAATAAAATTTATGCAATTATCTAAAACACCGTCGCTAAACCCATTGGATTGTACACGCGCGTGAGAATCAGTATTATGAGTATAATATAATATGCTGCACACATATATATGTGTACTGATTAAGTGCAACCATATTTTTCTGTAGAAAAAATAAAAGTTCAGCCATATTCGTTCCCAGCTATCTCAATTATTAAAACTAAAATTTGCAATTGTATATGGAACAGCTGAATACGCTGCAGCAAATAAGAATTGAATGTGTTTGATACTTTGATTTTCCTTTAGAAAGCTTGAAATAGATGTTAAATCCAATGATACTAGATTCATGGTTTGAGTTGAGTTGAACGTGTTTTGAAATGTGTCTACTAAAAATCAAATACATACTTAAGCATTTGCAACTATGATAACAAATGCATCAGTATACTAGCTAGTATATGTGTTGTATCAACTATGTGTGGAAGAAGAAGGATATCGATCCAAATTAGAAACATGAATGGTAGAAGTTGGGGACACACATTAATGCATATATATATATATATATATATATAGAGAGAGAGAGAGAGAGAGAGAGAGAGAGAGAGAGATTGCCACGTACCAGAAGGAAATTGAGTTCCTTATTTTGCTCCTCCAAAATCTTGCCCTGAGCAGTATCATCAAAGGAATTAAACAAGAGTCAGTATTCTTTTTTTTTTTATCATATATATCAAAAACTTTTTCTCCAACAGACATCATCATCATCATTACAACAGTTACATTATAGAATAATCAAATGAGAATTAATTGATTATTGTGAAAAAAAATAGGAATCATAAGTACCAACCAATATCTTTATGGTTATAAATACATATCATGTTTTTAATTGCTGATATAAACACTAATTAACTGTTAATCTTTATCGATAATATATACACACAGTGGAAAAAAGAGCCACGTACATTTCTCTTGAACATCCTGTGCACTTCCATCTGTGGCACAAACAAGAAATTAAGGTCTGAGGTTAAACTCTTGTTTAAGTTTTGCTAACGCAATAAGAAAGCTATATATGATGATAAGTATATTAAAAAAAAATTGCCTTTTTCTCACGGACTCCACTGAGGCCATTTTCAAGGGCATCCTCTAGGGCCATCAGTTCCTTGTAATTCAGTGACGTGATATCCTCTCCTTTCAAGTGCCTGAAACGTATACACTTGACTTGATCAGAAAAATAAGAGATCATGCTGTTGAGTGTGTGTGTATATATATATATATGTATATATATATATGTATATATATATATATATATAGCTAGAACAAGGTGCAACAATGTTTATATTTACATATATACCTGAGCTCAATTTGCATGCTGTCATTCTCTTTCTTGATCCTATCAATTTCATTGCTGAGGTTCTGCAGCGAGTTCAACAACATTATAATTGTTGTAAATCCGAACATATATTCTGTGCCCTCACCCCCCAAAAAAAGACAAAAATAGACGAGAAAGCAATTTTTTTCATATAAATTAACATTATATTTGCACTAGATCTGGCTCTATAGTCTATAGCTTAAAGCTGGTTCCAATGTCAGGTAAGAAACGTGTAGTCAAGAGAGAAAATTTATCACATCTTTGTTACTAACTCCTACACCATTCAGCTTTTGAAACATTTGCAAAGAAAAGGGAAGCAAGTGGATATTGTTTTATAGTCAGATCCGTTCATATATATATATAGGCATATACTGCTGCTCTTGCCTTTCTTTGTCAATAAGATGTTATGATAATAATACATATATAATATATGTAAGTCACAACACTCAGATATATATAGAGAGAGGGAGTGAGAGTACATGTTCCAAATGTAGATCTAATCATAGAAACATTGGTTCTTGAGCCTGAACATATTTTTAGCAAGGCAAATCAAGCATAAACTACTAGATATGCTTTTAGTTTTTCATTTTTTTTTCTTTACAAAGATAAACAAAAACCCTACCTCATGCTTAGCATCCCAGAGGGTCTTCCCAGAGGCTCTTTGGTATCTGTCCAGGACGTCAATCAACCTTAACAAACAAAAGATCCAAAGAAAAATTAAAAGAAGTGATGAGTACTTTTGCAGATAGATAAGTGAAAAAAAGCTATATATTTTCCTGCACTTGAACTCTTCTTGATGAAACAAAGATAAAGACAAAGAAGATGAAGATGAAGAAGTAGTTAAAAAGAAGAACTCCTTAATTAATAATATTACGTGGTGGAGGGGCTGATGTACTCATGCATCTTCCCAGAGACACCAAAGATGATAAGGGAAACTTGAGCATCACATAGAACACTAATTTCCTTTGCCTTCTTAAGGATCCCATTCTTCCTCTTTGAGTAGGTAACTTGCCTGTTGCTTGAGTTCTCAATCCTTTTGATCTCAATCTTACCCCTCCCCATATCTCGCAATACAACCTTTCTCTCTTCTCCCCTTCTCCTTCTCTTTATTTTCTTTCTATCTTTTTGTGTTTCTTAATTGCTTTGTTGAATGGAGAGGTGGGAAGATAAAGAGGTATATAGCAAGATAGAGAAGTAATAACGGAGCATTCCATTATCGGTTTGTGGATGAACAACTTTCTGAGTGGCACAGAAAGGAAGTGTTTGTTTAAGGGTTTGTGACAACGCCAATTCAACTATGCCTTTATTTCATGTTTATTGGTTAATTTGCTTTTATCAGTTTTGAACACTTGATCCATTTTCTTAACCCTTGGTTTCTTTATGCATCTCTCTTTTGCTCATTTAATTGGAGTTGTTTCAGGGTTCTCTTTCCAAAGTATGTAGATTTTTAGGGTGTAATTAATTTATTATATACTTTAATTTAAACAAGGTTTTGGTGCAGGTTTGAGATTATATATATTGGTGTTTGATTAACTTGTATTGGTGTGTGTGTGATTGAATTAACTTTTTTAGGGTTTGAATGACGGGTAGTGGAAACTAGGTGTGGGGCGCTCAACCATCAAATCGAAAGGAAAGGATTATTATTCCCATTTTTGTGCAAGGAATAAAAGCTTTTTAGAGTAATGTGTAAAAGGGCATAGGAGAAAACAGTTAAAATGTTGCGACCACAATGGAAAGGAGAAGTCTCAAGCTTATCCATCAAATTAATTAATGGAAGACCAAAGATATATCATGATTTGAAAGGTGTGTTTGGTAGAAACTGCAGCCCTCAAATCACTAGCTAGCTATGGCTGGAAGATTTGCATGACATGACAAACTCAAGACTCAAGAGGAAAAAGTTATGTTACTACAACTATATCTTGCATGCTAGCTGATACAAGGAATTGTATGTGTCTTCAAACAAATTAATTTTTAGTATTATGATATATATACACATTATTTCCGGGAAATGGTTTTTGAACAAAATTGAACAACCCAAAAATTGTTCCATTATTTTTTAAATATATGTATATGAAAAAATACAGAAATAAGTGATAAATGAAGATAATTATAATGTTACATACATGATATGATGTTTTTTTTTTGTTTAAATAATAAAACTGTATTTAACCTCTCCATAACAAAGAAACCAAATCACACATATTCATAGAAAGGGAAATTTAAAATGTAGTATTTATATCTAGAATATTATTTCTCAATTCTATCAAATTATTAAATTGAATATAAATAATTATTTTACTGATGAAACAACCAATTGTGATTTCTATGTATAAAAAAAGAAGAAGGTGCGTGATTTCAATAGATTAATCGATGATCTGTTGATTTTGTTGTCTCAAAGACTGGTATGGAGATACACGCTTAATTCAACCTGACAATTACACCACAGTCATGTTAGATAAATTAATAGAGGTTTAACACACAACATAAGATCTCTCTTAAAATTTTTCTTTTATCAAGCGTATTAAGTACTTCTAAATCTAATATTTTGCTTAGCTTACAGAATTAAAAGTAGCAAATATTTCTTATGTGCAAGTATTACATTAGATCTCGGGATCTTAGTAAATGCAATATTATACGACATTGGGAAGGCTTAAAATATTATACAGACGTGTTTCATTAATTTGGTAAACCACGTGGAGCATTATTTAGGAAATATGAAAAACACTATTGTAACCGATTTTTTTTTTTTTTAAATGCTTCTAAACTAGGCATGGCAACTTGACCCGCATCCGTGGGCATCTGTTCGAACCTGCCCCGATGTTAACGGAGAAAAATCGAGTTGACCGGTTTCGGATTCGGGTTCAGTTTTTCTCCGCCTGTTGAATTCGGGGGCAGGGACAGTTTTGGTAATGCTGATAACTGCCCTGCCCTCGCCCCCGCCATGCTATATTTAATTATTTACAAAAATACCTTTATATACGTGGAATACCTTGGGATAAAGGCTTAATTTTATTCAAGAATTATGAATATAACTAATTTTATTTTCCAGCAATAAACATCTAATGTTGAAATTTTATTGTAATTACATATATTTGAGACTTAGGACGATTAAATTTTATGTTATGATTGTTGTTTAAAATTAATTTTTTAATAGCAATTTTTAAATGTTCGGGGGGGGGGGGGGGGGGAAAATCGACTCCCGTCGGAGGCGGGGACAGGAGGGGTTTTGAGGGGCAGGGGCGGGGGTGGTATAAGTAAAAATCGCCCCCGACCCGCCCCCGTTGCCATGTCTTTTCTAAACTCTAATTTGAATTTAGTCAAATCTTGCCTAAATTCAATATCGATATGAAAAACACACCCTTAAGCATTTATTTATATAATACAAACATATTTTAATAAGATGGTGATCCCCATGCTCAAAATGTTTAATTCAATATCAATATTATCTAACAGGTAGTGCAGGAGTCATTGCTTGTTGCGGTGCAGTGACCAGTCTACTTGTGGAGGCCAATCAAACACATGACAAAGTGATTTTGAAGAGATGTTAGGACAAAACTGCCACTAGGCTTCAGCTAATACCAATCTATGTACTTAATTTAATACATATGGCCCTTTTTTCTCTCCACTTCTTCAAGTTCAATTAACCATTCCAAGCCAATTTCAGAAAGCTGTTCTTGCTAGGAAGCTCATAAGGTTTTGATTTAACACCATCTAATCTATAGTATCTATATATGCAGGCTAGGAGCCCAGGCATTGTACTCAAAGTTAGTTGCCTACTACAGTGCAACCTCCATAATATGACCTTAGGATAAAGGAAATGTTCCCTGCTTCATTTTTTGCTTGCTACAAGTTCAACATCTCATAGCTGCATTTCATCTTTTACGATGATATGGGGTCATCCTTTCCTATGTTCATTTATTGATAGGCCTGGAATGGTAAGAACTGGAAACATAGGCAGACCCTAAAAGGGATCGAATTGAAGTAGAGACTAGAGAGATTCTAGTTATACCCAAATAAACAACATCTTAGCCCCTTGGGACCACTTTCACCATTCACACTTTTAGAGCCTTTAGAGGTACGTATTTTTGAATTGTTTCCAAATGAAATTATTTGTCAGAAGCTATTCATCCTTATTTGCTAGAATTTTTTTCATCATTTTTTTTAATGCGAACTAAGGTGTTTGATATTGCGAATTTGAATCTGAGAAATAATTGTTGAAAGTGTAGTTGAACTTGAAGTAGCCATCGAGTGAGGAATCAGCACTGAAGAGTGGTTGCGTGGTCTTTACTCGACTGCAAGCATGTAATGTGATCCCACTTCTGAAATGCTTCGTGATAACTAGACTAAAAAAAGAATGAAATGAAAATTTTTACTTAAAATTAAATGAATCAAATAGAACATAAAAAAGAACAGAAACAGTTAATCCATTACTGAAATAAAATTACTTCTTACAAATGATACTTCTATGAAATAAAAAATATATAAATGTTAAATAAAAGACTGTAATTTTTTAAATAAAATTAATTAACCTTTATTTAGTTCCTTCCATTAATAAAATTAATTATTTGTTATAAAGAGACTGTAATTTTAAGTAAAATTCAAATTAAAAATGTATAGTTGTAATCAAATAAAAAATATTTTGAAGTTTGAACTGTGATTACGTTTATTAATTAGCATATACATGTGAAGAAGAAAATATATTGTATTCTTATCTTAATTCACTAGGTTTGATCAGAGTTTGGGGCAAAACCAAGGTATATCCAGAGAGCATTCATCTGTAGTTCACAACAGCATATTGGCAGATCATTCCATAGATTACTGAATTCCTACAGCCGCATCTTCAACAAGTTACAACAACAAAAAATCAAAACGTGCCAAAGTTCGACCTCCCTGTCATGCTATGCTGTGTATACCCATGAGGCACTCTTAGAATATCTTCTTATCACTCAAAACCAATTTGAAATGCTGAAGTCTCTTAACTTTCTAGATGTCTCTCCATTTCTTCTCTGCTATTCTCCCACTCTTGTTTTTCTATGACAGTCGTTGGATCCTCTTTTTCACTGTGCAAATAAGATTGCGTATCAGAGGTGTAATTGTAATGTCAAGATAAATAACAAATGATTCAGGAAAGAAATAGTAACCGCATGTATTATCTTGAAGCAGCTCCCACGATCAGATATAACAAGCAAGTCACTCCTTCTATCTCTTGTTCTCCCTCCAAGAGCTATTACCTACAGAAGGCACATTGATGATTAGTGTAAATATTAACATTACAGACGACAAATTATCCATATTAATTAATAACGCCTGCCTTACAAAGATAAGCCGGGATGGGGTGGGTGGATAGAAGAAAAAAAAATTCCCGTTTATGAGAAAACCCTACTTAAGCACCCGTGAGCTACAAGTGCAAGAGCCATGCAAGACAAATTCAATCAGGGTAACGAGTTCTAAGTTCCAACTTCTAACACATCACTTAGAATTATCCAGTTTTGGTTAGATTCTTTTGTTTTCTTTAGACAGTAAAATGCAAAGCAAGGTCATTTCCAGAAACAATTAATATAGCCATCAGTTTTCAGAGACATTCTTTTAACAGAGATGGAAAGTTTATAATAGAAAAAATTCTAAATTACATACTAAAAATAATGTATAGCCTATAAAATTGGAAATGCCATCGGGAATTATCATGCTTATTTGTAGTGTATGAGAATCATATAGCTATCAATATACCCAACACACAAAGTCGCATGTAAAAGCATAATATCCATCTCAAGTCTCAACTCTCAACTAACAACTAGAAGTATGCAGAGGTGGAAAAAAATAAGACTTCTGAGCTCACATCAGGAGTTTGGGACCTAAGATCTAAGATAGGCTTTGATACATTTTAAAATTTGGACTTAGAGCCTAACTCAACCCCTCAAAACCTTCTAGTAAGGTAAGAATTGCTTAAACTTAATAAGGATTACATTGGTTATATTTCAAGTCGATGTGGGATTCACGTCAGTATATAAAAAAGAACCATTCACTTAGAACTTGTCATGAATCAAATAAATTAAACCATAGCTTTTCGTTTCTTCTAAACATCATGTAAGGGTATTTTCCAGGATTTTTTAACTATTAAGATTCTAGATCTATATGCAAGAACATTAAGTTTGAGCAAAGGTGAACTTCCATGAATTCAATGTCTAGCATTAACAAAGAAGTTGTTAAACAGTAAAGGTAATCCAAATTCAAGGCTGAGAAAAATGACTATGGAAGACAAGTAGTTGCAACAGCCAGCAGAAAATATTCCAAAAGCAACTAGACTGAGAATTGACAAACAATTTTTTACCAAAACTTTGGCTCTGGTAATTGACTTGGTTTTGGAATCGATAACATAAATCCCTTCAAAATCTAGCACAAACTCAGGATCACCCTTCCTCCTATTTTTGTAGGGTTTTGTCAAGTACACATGTAACAGAAACAAGTTCAATGAGGGAGACATTTTAGCAAAGACCAAGAGCATCATTTCAGTAAATATGTTAATTTTTTTTCCAATGCTTGGACTTATTGCTACAAATTTATAATAAAATTTCCTCTACTACAATACCTATAAGGAAAGATGCAAGAAACAACTACCATCTTCAAGGGGAAGGGGAAAAAAAATCCCCACGTAGTCAAAGCCAGAGCAGAAATTTCACAGCTTGTAGCAGGTATTTATGCATAACAGTAAGAATATATTCTCCAAAAAGGCATAAAGACAAATAGAACGATATTGACCAGCCTCATTAGTTCATATCTTTTTCAATCGTCTAATTTTCCTAAAACCTTGCCTTTAAACACGCACTCCAACTAAAATGAAGCAAGGAAGTTATATATATATATATATATATATATATATATATATATATATATATATATATATATAACCGTCAATGTTTCAACTCAACTAGCAATATGGAACGTCATGTCCCAAATTAAAAATGACAAGTCAAGCATACCCGTTGTAGTTATTCAATACATATATGTACAAATTGAGTTCCATGCCCTCTTGCCGTATAAGCCCGCTAAATCACTCCCTTCAATCATATAATCTTATTCTTATCATTGTCCTAATTCCTAAAGCACAACAAAGAAACCAACTTATAATTCCAAAAAATAGTTATTGATTTCCATTTTTTCAGTGAGTAATATTCGTGAACAAGGACTAGATTCATAAAAACAATTAGTCATCAGTCAGAATGCTCCTAGGCCCAGAGGAAGATACTTCACTAGGTTCACTGGTAATTGATGAAGCTCATGCATATATGGCAGCAAGCACTAATTCCTCCAATCTCAGCCTAATATTACCTAGAAGTGTGAAACAACCTTTTTGAGAGAACTCAAATAAAGCTCATTGCCTGGCCGGATCCATAAGAGGACTGTTCACTGTTCAACTATGATGCACAGATAGATACGTGTATTGGATACAATACGTATCTGATACGACGATATAATTATTTTAAAAATATATACAATACGATACGTGTAAAATATATAAAAATTCATAAAACATGATCAATATATAATTGTAATTTTGCAAATCTAAATTAAAAACATACTTCTTGAACATTACTAAAAATAAAATTATAAATCATTGTCATCATAAATTACTTTCTATTATTTAGATATAGTAACAATACTATCAATCCTATTCCTATCTGGAAATCATTCATCAAGATAATAATTTTTATTTTTGGTTCATTAAGGGAAAGTGTTAATTTCTATATTATAAATGCTTACATGTTTCTTGTAGCTGCATTGGACTTCCATAAAATGCTTTAAAAGCTTGGATACTTCAGCGATACACTTACCGGTAGAGTATCCAAAGAGTACCGGTATTAGACACGTGAAGCAAATTGAATTATTGGTGCTTCGTAGATTTGGATACTTCACCGGTTCGCATCAGCATCCAAAAGTATCGAATACGGATAGTGAAGCAAATTGAAGTATCGGTGCTTCATAGTTGTTCAGTAACCTTTCACAACTCTAGAGACAAACTCTAAAGCGTGCAATCTTTCAAGAAGTCACATTTACTCTTTTCCTTTAATAATAAGTATTATCCATCATGTTAAATTCCCAATTTTCATTAAAATATTGGTAAGAAGCACATTAACTAACTTTATAATTCACATATTATATTACTTACAACCTCAACTCAAACAGAACAAGCTGGCCATACCTTGAGGATCTCCCTTTCAGTTTTATACAGAGGCGAATCAATAGGTGGCTGTGTCACGTTGTAGCTTCCATAATCACTCTGCGCACATCTAATCTAATGTCGAGCTCCTCCATTTCGTCCTCGTCCATCTCGTAGCCGTCGTCATCGTGGGGAGGGGTTGAAGAGTGGTTTGTGTCTGAGAGGTGGGTGGGGATTGAGAGAAGAGAGGAAGAAGAAGAAAGTAGAGGTAGTGGGATTATTTGAAATTTCAGTATTTAAACATTCCCCCTCATCGTGCACGATGGAGGTCATTGTGTAAATAACGTAAAATTTAGTATTTATATTTTTTATAATTTACTCTGATCGTGCGCAACGGGTCATCTTGTAATTAACGTAAATTTTAGTATTTATACATTCATCATGATCGTGCACGACCGTGGTCATTTTGTAAATAACAAAATTAATTTTTGCTGTTATTTTCTTAGTACTAAAGCTAAATTGTGGATAAATTTATCAATAAATTTACAAAAAAATAAAATAAATTGAATTATACTTCTCTCACATGCTAAAATTAACTTATTAATAAATTAAAATAAACTTTTGATCAAACTAAATAAGAAAACTTCTATAAATTATTTCATGCATATGCTAATTTTAATTTAGAAAAAGTTTAACTTATTTACTTTATTGTTTGCTTCTCTTATAATTATTCATTTTAGAAGTTTATTCAAATTGAATTTAAATAACCTTTTTATGGCATGATTTTCGTGTTTTAATATTCTTTTTGAATTTCACAAAAATTTTTAATGTATAAATAGTTTAAGATTTGATTAAAAATGAATTTTGTAAATTGAGAACATAACAGTAGAGAAGTAAGTTTTGAATATAAATTTAAATGTTAGAAAGTATTCCTATAATACAAAACAACGACAATCATAAATGCATAAATGCAGTTCAAATTAAATATATCACAAATCACGAGTTAAAAATCCTAAATTTAATGAATTTTTTTTACCCACTTTAGATAAGTGCTTTGTTTTGATCAATCATTAATGTGCTTCCAAATTCAGTCCTTGGTGAAGCCAAAAATCTGCTTCTTGTTTTTGCCTTCAGAAACACCAAGATGAGAAGAAATGTTGTACCTCAAAGGGTGTTGAGTGTTTGCATTGAAAAAAAATATGATTTCTGAAAATTGATTAATTGGCTAGCAGCTTTCCCATAATCATAAGTATCCAAGTTATTCTTCATGATGTTTGTTTCTGCTTCATCTTTCCTGCAAAATATATATATATATATATATATATATATATATATATAATAGTCATAGGTAAATAATAACTGAGTGAGGATTAAAATCCCTCTACGCACCTTAATCCCATAAATATCACCCTTAATCTCATTTTTTTATAAGAGCGGATAATCCCATTGTTCATAGAATGAAAAATTGAAAATATAAGATGAGAAAGAGTCTCCTTGTCTAAGACTCATTCCTAGATTTATTTGCCCAACATAATCATCATTTACTAACACATAACATTGTACAATTTAAATACAAACACGAATCCAACTAAGTCATTTCTCATGAAAATGAATTTTCTTCATTAGACAAATAAGATAGTTCAAATTAACTCTGTACGTTAATTTTTTTACTATTGTAAGTTTTATTGAGGGATAATTTCTGATAAAAATTAATTTTGCATGTTAAATTAACAAAAGACTAAAATAATTTTTCATTAAGAAGTAAAATCAAAATTTAAAAACTTTTTTTGAGTCCAGTGAGCAGAACAAATGTATGAAGGTAAAAAATTGTCAACTTCTGCTGCTTACCTTTACACGGGACAAAATTCGTATGATCATAATAATTGTTAGGTGAAGTTGGCCCAAAAGAATAAACAAGGCCTTAATGAATTGACCCCTTTAACAATTATCCCCAACACTAAGAACACAAATTTCATTCCCTTTTTCTCATTTTATTCATGGACAAGCCGCATGTGATGTATGTAAATATGTGTAATCGCCACTAGATCTCACCGAAAGCAGACACTTCACAGTTCATAACAGTTAGTAAGTATAAAGGGATCCAAAAAAGAAGTAGTACCGGTTTTACTTTGACCCGACCCGTAGAGAATAACCCGACCCAGTCCCCTTTTCCCTTCCCCCTTTTTTTTTCTCTCGGAAAAGAGCGAGCAGGAAAATTTTTACGACCAAAATAGAATTGCTGTTAAAACCCCAACAGACACACTCCATCTATTCGATTATCTTTAATTTTCGTGAATGAATTAATTTTGGAATCCCGCGCAATCTGTCGGAAGCAAGCAAGCAAGTAATTCCTTTTGTTTTGTTATGTTTCTTCTCTCTAGCGCGCCCTAATTCTCGAATCTCTGTATCGGTGTTCCGATGACGGAGGAGAAGAGGGCGTCGTCGTCGTTCGTGAAGAAAGGCGACCGGCAAATGTTCACGGTGGAGCTCTGGCCAGGTGAGACCACCATAGTTTCGTGGAAGAAGCTGTTGAAGGACGCTAACAAGCACAACGGATCCACCTCGGCGCCACAACACGTCGCAATCGCTCCGGTGAGACTTTTCTTCCATCTCGCTCTGTTTCTCTAATTTCCGAGAGCATTGTTAATTCGCTTCCACGTGTGAAGTCTTTTCAGCTTTCGCTGCTGTTGGAGTTTTCGCTTCGGTGCTTTACATTGTGGTCCGCTGTTGTTTTTGGATCGAATTTTGGTTTGATAGGGGTTTTGTGCCAAACTGGAATTGTTGTTCTTCCAAGCTATCATTTCATTTTGATAGATTTCTAGAGACCCGAGGAAATTTTTCTAAGATTAATTGCTCGATTTTGCATGCTCTGCTCCCAAAATGCAGAGAGACTTTCGAGGGCAATCCTGTTTGACTTTGAATTCCTTTTTTTCAATGGTGTTGTATATGCCTTTTTACCCTAATATATGTTCCTGTTTCGGGGTTATTAGATGTAAATCGGTATAATTAGAGTGCTAAAATGTGAAATAGGATTGCAAGAGCAATTGTTCTGTAACGTGATTCCTGTTGTTTGAGATAAACCAGTTTCCGAGATGTGTTACTGAACTTTATTTCATTAGTTTAAGCAATTAAACCAGTTCATACTACAATCAATATTATTTGCAGGATTTCTCCCCTATTTAACAAGCATCTGTTTGTTTATCATACTTCAGGTGTTGTTCTTTAGTGCATATTTGCATAATGCTAGGAATCTATCAGTTTTACATGTCTGTTATAGATACGGCTGGACTACCATGATCTAGTAGAGTCTTTAATATTTGAGAATTCTGTAAGGTGTAGTAGTTAGCGGACGTGTACATGGGTTTTCTTTTTTGGTACCAAGTTCTCTTTTTTTGAATTTACTCTCATAATTCTTAAACATGTGGTATACATAGTTGATTTTTCTTCTTCTGTAACATAATTATATTAGTCAAGGTAACCAAGACTTGAATGCTCTAGGCTTTTGATACTAAGTTCTCTCATTTCATGCTCGTTCACCCCGCTCCCCCCCTCAAATTTATTTTGAAATTATGTGTTGTCTTATCACTCTTATGCTTCACTATTTTCACAAGCCTCTGCCTATTTTTTTAGGGTCAACCTGTGGAGGTTGAAGAAACAGATCCTTCTCAGCCAAACCGTTTTAGTGCTGTAATAGAGAAGATTGAGCGCCTTTACATGGTATTTGAAGAAACAGATCCTTCTCAGCAAGAATTAGTTATTTGAACCATTGATTAATATTATAGATGTGTGTTAAGCATTATTTTGTAGCTTCTGTATTGTGAATAAATGATACCCTGAATCATTTTCAGGGTAAGGACAGTAGTGATGATGAGGATCTGCTTGATGTTCCTGATGATGATCAGTATGATACTGAAGACTCTTTTATAGATGATGCTGAACTGGTTGGTATCTTTGGATTTTTTGGTTTATTTATCACTCTCATGACCTTTTATTGCCAAGACAGGAATAGTGCTGTTCTGTATGATGGGCCTTTTGTTTTTATATTTCTTTCTTATGCTCTTAAACTGTTCATTATGCAGGATGAATATTTTGAGGTTGATAATTCTGCAATCAAACATGATGGGTTCTTTGTAAATAGGGGGAAATTGGAACGCATGTAAGTTTTGCTGTTTTAAAAAATCTACTTTGAATATTACATTTTGTTCTTTTCAAACCACACGTGTTTAAAGCAAATCATAGAAAGATTTCTTTGAAACTTACTTATTTTATTTGTTGATTTAATTGTATTTTCTGTTAAATAACCTCTTTTTAGCTGGCTCAAATTATTCATCAGTTATAACTTTTTTGCTTTTTTGGATATCTGTCAACATGCTGTCTTTATTCGGTAATCTAGTGTTGTAAGTTCTTTATTTGTGTTCCTAATGATGTTAACATTATCTTTTGGCTTATTAGTAAACATTCTTTCCTTTGACACTTGACTACAAATTTGTAGTGATTTAATGAATATATTTTGTTTAAGATTGGAGTAAATGAATTGAGTCTTAAAAATTATGAATTATTCTTGCTGATTGTTGTTTCTTTCTATATTACCAGAAATGAACCTCCTATACTACCAAATCAGCAACCAAAGAAAAGGCGCAGAAAAGATATATTGAAGAATGCTGGTGAAAACAATGATGGTCATGGATCAAATAAAAATGTAAAAGTTGGCAGGCCAGCATCTGCCAAAACAGCTTCACTACAGGCAAAGAATATGTTAAATTCATCTGAGAATTTGGTTGCACCTGGTGAACATATTGAAGACTTGAAACTTCCAAATCAATCGGATGTCTCTGGAATTATTTCGAAAAAGAAAACTTCTGATACTAAACCAATATTGAACCCTTCTGTCTCTTTGAAAACATCAAGTGATGATGTTCCTGCTGTAACAGATGCAAAAGATGCTGACAAGCAGAAGATAGGAGCTTTTCAATCTAAGAACATTAGTGATAAATATATAGATGGAAGTGGATCATTTGATGCATCTCATCATAAATACAATGTAAAAAGTGCATATGCTCATTCCAAATCCCAACCTGGAAGACCCTCAAGTAATATTGATGATATCAATTGGACAAAAGAAAAAAATGGTATGAGTGAACTGCCAGATCTTAACTTGTCCGAGGGAAAGTCTGCTACTCAAGCAACAGTAAGTTTTTATTCTTTTGCTTTTCTGTGTCTCCCTTTTTTAATTTTGATTTGATAAATAATTTGAAGAAACCAGTGATACCAAAAAAAAAGAGGTGCTCTGCACTGCAGTGCTTTCTTCAATTCTCTTTTGCTATTAAACAAAAGGGTTATCCCTTTGAGTCTCAAGTGGCTCATGATAATTTCAACCTTCAATGACTGCCTTCCAAATGATCATTTTCTTAGTAGAACCACTTTCCATTGCAACTAAGAGATCAAGTCCTACACTTGAAACTAAGGGATTACAAGACCTGTGTTTGGAATGCCTATGAAAAATGGATTATTTCAATAAATCGATTTGTTTATAATCAATTGTTGTTATAATTAATTATATGAAATTAGTTGTGTTTGATTATGTTAGGTGAAAAAGTGATTTTAAGATAACCTATTTTGTTTGGATTGTCTATAAGAATCAGCTTTTATAGTAAAATTAAGAGTATGAAGTTATTTGTATTAGTTGGTTTTGTATTTAAAATAATCAATTGTTGGGTATAAAATGAAAAATGAAAGTTAAGCAAAAAATAAGGTGATAGTTTTCAATCACACGCTTCAAAGCTTTTTTTACCATAGAAAAAAGCCTTATTTTTATGTCACTTTGATTATTTTACCAAACATACCAGCTTTTTCAAGAACATCTTTTATTCTTGGATTTTTTTTTTCTCCCAAATATAATCTAATCCAAACATGCCTGTGTGCCAGATGAAGTGAGAGCTGAATTCCCCAATAATAAGCCAATTCATAAGGCACAAGAATAAGCACTGCTGAATCCCTTTTCTTTTGCATGAAGATGCTGTGTAGATGTTAAGCAATGGGCACAAGTTCTTAGTTGTGTATCATTATTGCTTCAACCCAGTCCTTTGACTAGTTCTCTTGGTTTTCATGAAGCATGATTTTTCATTTGAAACGACATTCACCTAATTTAAAGTATGCTAGCATACATTGGGTGTGGTGTGTTATATTTATAAGGAATTGAAGTGATGAAGTAAACTGTCCTTTTAACCAGCACTTTGTGAATTATACATTTTTGTTTCAATTACTGTGACAGTGATGGTGAAAGTTGTGCATATGGATTTTGGAATTCTATGCACAGCATGAAACTATATATGTTCTATTAGTTCTTATCTTGTTCATGAGTTCATTTGAATGTTATGCAGAAGTCTGAAAACATGCACAAGAAAGAGGGTTCTAGTGTTAGGCCTAAAACTTCAATGCTTGAAAAGGCTCTTTGTGAGTTGGAAAAAATGGTTGCAGAATGTAAGATTGAATATTTATGTTCACATTTATCATGGAAATGAATTGTGAAATGTTTGTTTCTAATGCTAAATTTTTCTTTTCTTTTCTTTTGTTCCTTTTAAA
Organism: Glycine tomentella; assembly: GCA_007407185.1. NCBI lineage: Eukaryota > Viridiplantae > Streptophyta > Magnoliopsida > Fabales > Fabaceae > Glycine > Glycine tomentella. The sequence goes on along the minus strand of PYAF01003999.1, from coordinate 570,828 downwards.
TAATGTTACAGCTAGGCCACCAGCAGTGGATAACCAAGAGGCTGATGCTACATCCCAGGCAGTCAAAAGGAGGTTGCCTAGAGAAATAAAGCTAAAGCTTGCTAAAGTTGCTAGACTAGCGGTACTGGAAAATGCTACTTGCTTGGTTTTATGCTTCTGAAGATATATACTATTTTATACTGTTTACTTAAGGTTTTGAACATTGTAATATTAACTATATGTTTTCATTGCATCAGGCAACGCACGGGAAAGTATCAAAAGAGTTAATTAACCGTCTTATGAGTATTCTTGGGCATCTGATTCAGCTAAGAACATTAAAGGTTTTGCAGCCTGTTAAATATAAACAGACTACCCTTTGGTGTTAGTTGTTACAGTTTCCAACTTTAATCTCTCCCTTCGCTTCTTTTAGCTAACATATATAGTTGAAACTTGAAACCCAAAAGTTATGTGGAGTAGAGACTTAAGTATGTTTTCTCTCAAGTTCCCTGTCCACTGTTTCTGTGCTTTTATTCTTTTTTTGGGTTGATTTAATTATTAGTATATCATTTAAGAATAATAATAAAAATATGGTTTGAGTGCAATGTCGACCTAACCATTTGCATGTTTAGTTAAGATTGTAGATTTGAGAGACTTATTAATTTCTCTGATTTTCCGAGAAAAATGCTTCAATTTTCCTTTCCTATTTCCCCTTTGTTTGAGCGCCTTAATGTGACATGACTATGAAGATATGGCTATATCATCTCTTAATAAATAATTACTTTGCCAATTCTTATTTCAATTAAAACTGTCTTCACGCGGAATAAAAATTCCACCTCTAATTTTTCTTGGATATTTTGATCTCATAGTATCTTGACATTATCTGTAACTGTTATTCATTGTTTTAATTCAGCGTAGTTTAGGTTTACTAGGTTCTCTTAATTCCTGAAAACTGAAACTACTTATCTACTCATTCAATGTTTTTTTTACTGCAGAGAAACTTAAAAATAATGATCAATATGGGTCTGTCAGCAAAGCAGGAGGAGGATAATAGGTTTCAACAGATAAAGAAGGAAGTTGTTGATTTGATTAAGATGCAGGCCCCAACTCTGGAATCCAAGGTTTATTGTAGTTTCCCTTGCTATTTCATTCTTTATCAAATATTGGTAAACTGGCTTACATGTGTTGTATTTTCACTCATGTTCAATTCTAATGAGTCCACAATTTCTCCAATATGTAGCTTGAGATTCTTTTAATTGTTTGTTGTTGTTGTGTCTGTCAACATCATGTGATATGTTCTTTGGTGTTCTTATGTTTTGCATGTTCTCCATCATTGTAGCCTTGTTTCCTCCATCATAATTCATACTGTCTCCTGTCATCCTTTCTATTGGTTACTCCTCTTAATAATGGATTCAATGTAATTTAGCATTTGCTCTGCAAACTCTAATTATGGCAAGCTTACTAATGGATCATTGGAAAGGGATTTGATTGTTTACAGTTATGATTGTGTTTTCTTTCTATATCTTATTATGTATGTGCTGTATCTTGATATTCAATCATATTTTTGCTTAACTGATATTTTGTTCATTTAATTTTGGACACATGGTGTTTTTTGGGCACTTCAGCAGCAGCTGAAAGGTGAAGCATCTGGTGATTTTCAAGAATTTGGTCCTGATGGAAAATCAATAACTAAAAGGAGGTTTACTATGGATGCTGCATTGGAGGACAAGATTTGTGATCTCTACGATCTTTTTGTAGATGTATAGATTTGATCTATAGATATTTTTCTTAAAATTATTTTGTTTGTGATAAAGATTTCTTATTGAATCCCATTTGTGATTGCTGTAGGGGTTGGATGAAAACGCAGGTCCACAGATCAGAAAGTTGTATGCTGAGGTGGTTCATATTTTCTAAATCTTTCTCTCAATAATGGTTTTGCAGAGATACTGGGTTGCTTGCATTGTTTTTCTGGCTGAGGACCAAAAACTCAATCAACTTGGTTTTTGAAATTCTTGACTTGTTTTCTCTAAGTTTGATTTGGTTTCTTAATGCCTTCTTATATAAGCTAAACTATTATATGTACAGATTATTTGCGTATAAAGTAAAATAACAATCTGTTAATTATGAAATCCATCGTTCTAACCCTAGAAGACAATGAATAAAATGATTTGCAATTTGTTTTGAGAATTTATTGGCATTAGGATGTACTCATTCAGGGAACTTAACTGCCATTTTTAAATTTTTCCCAAGAAACAACTTTCTTCTTTCAGGAGCATTAGTGCTACTTAATAGTTAATATGTGTATACTGAATGTATAGTTTGTGTTGTGTGACTTGGGTAAAGTTAATCTGTTTGCATTCTATGAACAAATATATTTATTTTTTAAACTTTCAACTTTCTTGTCTTTGTCTTCAGCTTGCACAGTTATGGCCCAGTGGTTACATGGACAACCATGGGATCAAACGTGGAATTTGCAGGGCGAAAGAGAGGCGCAGAGCACTGTACAACAAACATAAGGTATGCCTTTTGCAGTTAATAATGATTTTTGATATTAGTGACGCATTATTCAATCTCACCCTCTCTCTAAAGTAGAAGAACAATCTTCCCTCGTTGTTAAAAGTTTAACTAAGGAAAGAGTTTCATGAACATTGTCTGTGCTCTAGACTATAGTGTCCTATATGGAATTGCAATATTGGAAACTACATGTGCTTGGCGTGGTCGTTAAGGTCACCAAGGTCATGTATTTTACCAAAGATCATATAGTGAAATGTGAATAGAAAAATGGATACTTGGATCATAAGGTCCTGTTTCTATCCCTTGTTCATTTTTATAAACATTTCAAAGTTCCCCAATTTTGAAGGTGTGTTTGGATGTTGGGAGGGGAAGATAACAAATCAAACCAAAAAGGGAAGGCAAGAGAATGATTTTTTTTCCTAGCCCTTTCTGGATGGAAGAGGGAGAAACTCATGTGCCTAACCAAAATCGAGCAACTGAACCCTATTGAAACCCCAAGCTAAACTGAAATCCAGCATGCAACTTTAAGATGAAGTTCTGGTTGTAAGCTGAACACAGCTTCAAAACCCATGGCCATGCTATTTATATTCATGGTTCTAATAGTGACAACCTACTTGTTTAGAATGATATCTGTATATTATCATGCTTTTTTGGGATATCAGACAAATGTATATTGGCTGAACCTCTACTATTGCTGTATTCCTTGCGTACTTGAAGTGTTAGAAATAGGTATATTAAATGAATGTGTGGCCATACAAGAAAAGACAGGACACAAAATGATTGTATATGAGAAGATATTGGTGTGACACTTATTGAGAAAAAGATAAAAAATCAGTTAAGGTGATTTGGACATGTGCAAAGAAAAACATTGAAGTTACTGGTGAGGAGAGTAGATAGCAGGGTTTTTAGCTTTGTGAAAACTAAAAGGGGTAGTGACAAGCTAAAAGGAACATTGGAGGAAATTATTATAAGGAATCTTACAATGATTTTTTTTTTTTTTTACAATGAATAATATCCATGAGAATTTGGTTTTTAATCAATGGTGCTATGTGATCCATATTGCTGATTTCCCCTAGTAGGATAAGGCTATTGAAAATACCCGAATAAAAGTTAGTAATGAATATGATATATAGTGGAAACTTCTTTCACCATTTTCATTTCATTGGTATTCTATTTGAATTACATTCAGTGTTGTTTGCATTTGTCTATTTTGTCCATTAGAAGGACATATCCCTTTGCAAACAATAAAGCTGATGTTAATTCAGACAACTGAGGCCCTCTGGGATTCCAAAATTAGGTTGCTCGAAGGAGATGTTTCTTGTTCTCATGAAGCCTCCAAAATGTTGATTTCTTTTTTAGTCTTTTTTCAATGTTCATACTCTTTACTCTCCACAAAGCAACATAGCATGAAAAAGGAGTTAAATCATGGTATTTTTAATAGATTTTATTTAAAAAAATTTATTTTTGCCCATAATATAGGGAAAAAATTGAATGAACCAAATTAACAGTGGAAGAACATTTGATTCTATGATAACCAGGATTATCTGATTGCACAATATTGATCTTTTAGTTGATTTTTATTTCAGTTGTTTTACTTGTTTGTTTTTAGGATCAGGAGAAAATTAAGAGGAAAAAGTTGCTGGCACCTAAGCAAGAGGAGAATGTTCGATTTGATACCAATACAATTACTTCACAGCAGAACCTACGAGAGAGGTCAGCTCCAGAGTCTAGCAGTCATGCTTATACTTCAGGGAACAAGCAAGTTTCTAATACAAGCACCCCCAGTCCAATGAATGGTCTAAAACAAGAAAAAGCAAAGGGAAGTTCAAGCAGTTCCGTGGATGATGTCAGGGTTGCAGATGGTGTTTTGACAAAGAAGGTAAAGAGAAAACCAGAACTTGAGTTGGAAGGAGCACATTTAGGTCCTGAGAAGGTAGCTTCCTTGCAGGGAGAAGAAAGGCCCAGGTCCCTAAAGCAGTCTACAGGGCCACTTCCCCCCGAATCAAATCTTCAGCCAACATCTCTGCCTGATCTTGAACAGTCAAGCTAAAGTAGTATCATGTAGGAGGTTTAGAGGTTAACGAAGCAGAATATCTGTCTCATTTTTTCTTTTCATTTTTTTTCCTAATCCCCTTCTCTATCAAATAGTTTATTTATCATTTTTGTAATTAAATGTCCTTGCAATGTTCTTTGAAATATAGATAGATTTAATGTTATTAGTGATGCACTGGCAAAGAGTGTTTACGCTTCTCAGGCAATTGTTCTTCTCTACTCCGTTGCAATTTTTGATCAGTTAGGGTGTGTTTGAAGTCACGTTAAAACCATGTTTAACGTGGATCTTACGAATTCTTTCAGTCATGGTTGGTGCCCTAGGAATGTGTGCAATGGATGGCAAAACAGTGATGCAAACACACAAAAAGTTAAGAGTCCATTCGAGATAGTTAGCTTTTAGTTTTCAAATGTAATTTTTAACAAATGTAATTTTTAAAATAAAATGTGTTTGATAAAATTGGGGTTGAAATATTTTTTGAAAATGTGATATTCTCTTTGACATTTTTTTAACATTTTTTTTGTGACTTGATTGAAATTTGTTAAAAAAATATAATCATTAATTTTGATGAGTTTTACTTAATGATTCTTTTTTCTGATTTAGATAGAAATTCACTAAAATTGGTAATTAAAAAAAATTTCAGTCTATTATAAAGAAAATGTTGGAAAAAGAGTGTCAGAGAGTGTTGTTAGCATTCTTCCTTATTTTTAATTTAATTTCGAAACACTTTTATATTCATTTTTAAAACTAAGAAAAAAAGGAATTTTAAATTTGGTTTAATTTTAAAAAAACACATGTTCACTATTATCACCATAACCATCAGTTCACCACTGCTACTATTGCCGTCATAATGATCACCATCATCGTCATTATTATCACTATTACAATCATAGTCATCATTATTGTCACCACTATCATTTCACCATCGTCACTACTATCATCATAATCACTACCATTGTCACCATTATTGCTTCCACCATTCCACCACTATTGTCACTGTTGTCACAACCGTTATCATCACTATCGTCATTGCCATCAATACTTTCACCCTCATCATTATCGTCATTATCACTACCACAATTTTGTCACGATCATTGACGTTATACATCTTTATTTTATATATATACATATATATATATATATTTTTTTTTTTGTCATAAACCTTTATATTTTTTAAAATTTATATCTTTTTATCACCTTTTACTATTTTATCCCATGCTTGATATCAGCTTTGAAAATCTAAGGGTGGAATTGTAGATGAGAGACTTGTTTTACATCCTTAGTATCATTGTTGACAATGAAATTAAGAGGAACATATTGATGACACATGTTAGCACATAAAGAAGTGTTTTACAATCTCGCCAAACTTCTTTATAACAATATTGAATTTTGCTTCTACGATATCTTTTTCTTATATTTTTCACTACTTTCAACCTTTAGTATTTGAAATAAAAGTTAAGACAATAAACATTTAGGCTTGATGATGAGAGTATAACTCAAATGATGATGAGATGGATGAGGATAAGGAAAAAAAAAACTAAGTAGACAAATTTATATTAATAAAAGGAGTAAGATATACAATTTTTTCATACATAAACTAACTTTTAAAGTAAAATAACTTATATGAACTAAACTATTAATTTACCATTAATACTAATAAACTCAATAACCACTTCATTTCATGTCTATGACCACATTTTTTGCAATTACATAATTAAATAAGACATAAGAACAATAACTTATGTTTATTAATAATATAAATAGAGAGTCTAATTCTTTTTTTTTTTTGAAGAGACTCACTATTAATGTAATATCACATGAGAAGATTATTTAATATGGATGAGACTTATTGATAATACATATTAAATTTGTGTAAGAAAATTTGAGCTAGATTATCCTAAAAGACATATTTAAGAGGAATAAGAAAAATTTAAATCCATAATTGACTAAGAAACTATCATTTCTTGGGGTCTCACCGAGAAATAAAAAATCCTAATTATCATGATTAAAAAATAAATAATTAAAAGAATAGACAATTAACATATATGTCATGCTGTCAAGAAGGGCAGTGTACATCAAAATCAAAGTAAAGGAGTCTTGTCGGGTTTCTCCATTCCTTGGCATCCAAATCCAAACAATCAACATTCCCAACGAGGTTCTTCTTTTCTTTGTGTTGGTGATGTCCCATGTTGGCACGCAGTCTCTGCACGTGCCACATGGTGTTCTCCGTCGACCGGATTACTCCCACCTTCGTTTCTGGGTTTTCTGGCAACGCCAGAGTGTTGGCTTTCCGCTTCCAATTGCGGAGGAACACACACCTCGTCACCGCCCAACTTTCCAACTCTTTCTCCTTCAATTTCGGTTTGGATTCTCAGGTTTCTTTAACTGTTCTCTTCTTTACTGTTTCACTGTTAACACTTTTTCAAAATTTTGAGTAAAACTTCCATTTCCATCACGATTACTTACTGTTTAATAGAATATGATGGCAAAATATAAATATTTGAAGTCCCAATTGATGCTGTGTAAATAAATCTTCCACGACCACATTAGGGGTATTTTTATATGCATTCATGAATTCACTACAGACTGATATTCTTTTTTCAATTTTTTTGCAAATGCTTTTGTTTGTACTTTGCAGAGTTTGAATTCCATTCAGTCCCATGCTCCATCACGATTTCCATGGACTGGTCCAGTTCCAGGTGATATTGCTGAAGTGGAGGCATATTGTAGGATCTTTAGGAGTTCTGAGAGGCTTCATTCTGCGTTAATGGATGCCTTGTGTAACCCTCTCACTGGTGAATGCAGTGTTTCCTACGAGGTTCCGTCGGATGAGAAACCGCTTCTAGAGGATAAAATAGTATCTGTCCTTGGATGCATTGTGGCCCTTGTGAATGGTGGGAGGCAGGATGTTCTTTCTGGAAGGTCTTCAATTGGGACTCCCTTTCGTTCGGCAGACGATGGCATGATGGAGGATACGCTCCCCCCTCTTTCCCTTTTCAGGAGTGAGATGAAGAAGTGTTGTGAGAGCTTGCATGTTGCTCTTGAGAACTATTTTATTCCCGGTGATGATCGGAGCTTGGATGTGTGGAGGAAACTTCAGAGACTGAAGAATGTGTGCTATGATTCTGGTTTTCCTCGCGGGGAGGATTATCCGTCTCCTGAGATCTTTGCGAATTGGAGTCCTGTGTATTTATTCACTTCAAAAGAGGACATGGAGTCCAAAGAATCTGAAGCAGCTTTTTGCACGGGCGGGCAGGTAACAGAAGAAGGCCTAAAGTGGTTACTGGATAAAGGATATAAAACTATCATAGATCTCAGAGAAGAGTATGTAAAGGATAACTTCTATCAAGCAGCTGTGTGTGATGCTATTTCATCTGGAAGTATTGAGTTGGTCAGAATCCCTGTTAAAGTTAGGACTGCACCTACGATGGAACAGGTTGAGAGGTTTGCATCTTATGTTTCAGATTGCAGCAAAAGACCAATGTATCTTCATAGTAAGGAGGGAGTTTGGAGAACATCTGCCATGGTCTCCAGATGGAGGCAGTACATGACTCGCCCTGCATCACAGTTTTTTTCTAATCAAGCAGTTATTTCCAATGACATGTCGTCATACTATACAAATGGATCTGGAAAGCTGCAGGACTCAATGATTGCCGAGGGATCCTCCCTGGAAAAAGATACTAATTTGCTGCAAGAGGGATTGGGTGCAACACATGGTTCTGCTGGCACATTTGACTCATGTTCCTCTTTAAAGAAGAATAATGAAAAAACACAAAGTAATGGAGCCTTAAATGAACTTACTCCTGATGATATTGCTTCATCACAAGCCACTGCTGCTACTGGGGAAGGATCTTTTCCAAGTTTCTCCAGAAAAACTAGCCCTTTAGAAGCTCAAGTTCCTCCTTTTGATATCTTTTCCAAAAAGGAGATGTCCAAATTTTTGGGAGGTAGACAGATCCCAAAGCCCTCACATTTCAGTTATCAGGGTAAAAGATTGGAAGGCCTGCCTGATTCGAGGAACCCTGAACCTAAAATTGTGGACCCAGCAAAAAGTTCCAACGGGTCAGCTCATGTGGATTATCCATCTGGAGAGTCCCGGAACACAGTTGGTAGCAATTGGAAGTTAGTAAATTTGAATAATTCCAGTTCTGTTAGGACAACAGTTAGTGGATTTAGTGAAGGGGAAATGTCTTACAGGAGTGATGCCAATTTCTCTACCATTGTGAACAATGATATTGATAATGTCAATACTAACTCTCAAAGGATTGGAGTTAATAAGGATAAGGCTGGGTTAGCCTTATCTGATGAAGACTTGGGGCTCATTGAAGGGGACATGTGTGCCTCATCAACGGGGGTGGTAAGGGTGCAGTCAAGAAAGAAAGCAGAGATGTTCTTAGTACGAACAGATGGATTTTCTTGTGCCAGAGAGAGGGTGAGTGAATCCTCATTGGCCTTTACTCATCCTAGCACTCAGCAACAGATGCTTATGTGGAAAACTATGCCAAAGACTGTGTTACTGTTGAAAAAGCCAGGAGAGCATCTCATGGAAGAAGCTAGAGAGGTAATATTTTCTTTTTCTTTCCGGCTCTAAGAAGCATCCAAGCCATTAATAAATAGGCCTATTTGGTTTCCAATAGCCTAGATATCAGAGTTTCTAACAATGATGTTTAGGATCCAATTTGTGTTTTGGTATATATAGGGACAAGTCCTGTTGTGGGGAGGGTAGAGGCATTTAGATGAGGGCTCAGGGTAGGTGCTAATTGCTCTATGAAGGAGCTTATCGGGAATACTTTATTTGAAAATGATTTAGCATATGTCACATTGACGTGGCTTTCCATATATACTTTGAGTTATTTATGATTTCAGAGATTATTAATTTTCATATTAATCCTAACATCAGGTATTCTGATGTTCTTCATGAAAACCTACGACATAGACATCTTGTTTGCCTATGTCATGTTTCTATATCTAATGATTATTCCTAACAAGAAAGTTGGAGAGCTGAATATCAATTAGTAAAAGATTTGATTTATCAATATTGATGGGATTGTAGATGTAAACTTCAAAAGATGGACCAGAGGAATTTTATGCATGGAATTCTATTGGGATGGTTGGATCTATATTTTTCATTACTAAAAGTGCGCTAGAGACAAGATGTGTTATCTCTTCCTTATGTAACAAAGGAATTAAAATTAGGGAATTTGAGAACTGGGGAATGTTACTTTGAGCTTTGATTGGTATTCTAACAGCATTTTATACTTCTGTTATTCTTTTGGAAACTATATATTTATTCTGTTTTTTTTTTTTTTTTTTTTTTTGTAATTAATTTGATTAAATTCATTCTCAATAGAGTTTCTGTATCTCATCCACAGGTTGCTTCTTTTCTCTATTACCAAGAGAAAATGAATGTTTTTGTGGAACCTGATGTGCATGATATATTTGCTAGAATTCCTGGGTTTGGATTTGTTCAGACCTTCTATACTCAGGATACTTGGTATTGGAATTTGTGAATTTATGTGTAACAACTTTTTTTTCCCCATTATATTAAATTCGTGCTTCATTGAATTGTTGCTTAACATATCTAATGCCTCTGATTCAGTGATCTACACGAGAAAGTTGATTTTGTAGCATGTTTGGGGGGAGATGGTGTTATACTGCATGCTTCAAATCTGTTCAGAGATGCTATTCCCCCCGTTGTGTCATTTAACCTTGGTTCCCTTGGTTTTCTGACTTCTCATAACGTATGTCTTTCAAATCCATCATTTATTTGACCATAAAGAAATGCTGGTATCTTTTCGGCAATGTGTTTGATTTCAATTATGTTTTCTATTTCTAGTTCGAAGACTACAAGCACGACTTACAACAAGTTATCCATGGTAATAGTACAAGAGATGGAGTGTACATCACTCTCAGAATGCGTCTCCGATGTGAAATTTTTCGTAAGGGTAAAGCTGTACCAGGGAAAGTATTTGATATTCTCAATGAGGTTGTTGTTGATCGGGGTTCTAATCCATACCTTTCAAAGATCGAATGTTATGA
>PYAF01003999.1:542810-560149 GCA_007407185.1 Glycine tomentella | reverse complement strand
ACAAGAGATGGAGTGTACATCACTCTCAGAATGCGTCTCCGATGTGAAATTTTTCGTAAGGGTAAAGCTGTACCAGGGAAAGTATTTGATATTCTCAATGAGGTTGTTGTTGATCGGGGTTCTAATCCATACCTTTCAAAGATCGAATGTTATGAACATGGTAGACTTATAACCAAGGCATGTTTGATCATGTATTTGTGATTTGTACACCAAATTTCTGTCTTTTATATTAGTTGATGAGAGCTTTCACCATCTCTAAACACCTTTTGGAAGCAGTGTCGTTCCTTCTATATGATGATAATTATCATGTCCTTCAGGTACAAGGTGATGGAGTCATTGTGGCCACCCCTACTGGAAGCACTGCCTATTCTACAGCTGCTGGAGGTTCCATGGTAAGCTTGAGCTAGAGTTGTATTTGTAGGAGCATGGTTTGAGCTGTATCTTTTACTAAAATAATTAGAATGACTGGTTTGATATCCTTGCCTTGGAATACTTTGATTGTTAAAATGTCTCATATTGGCTAGGAATATGGCCAATATACTCCTTGTAAAACTTGGGCAATCCTTCCCTCACGAGCCAACTTTTGAGGTTGAGTTAGGTTCAGTACATTTCTAATATTGATAAACAATGGTTACAAACCCTAGCTATTATTGGTTCATCCAAGATTTCCTAACCTACACTTTTCAATAGACAGTAGATGGTTAACATTGTGTTGATGTGTCTTCCTTCTTTAACTGCATTGCACTATAAAGTGGCAGACTTGAAAAGAGAGGAGCTGAATATTATTGGATATTTTTTAATACAAGCACTAATCCCTATTTATAGGCTAAACTTATTAAAGGAAATATGAAAACTTATCCCTATTTATTGGCCAAACTTTTTTTTATCGCCAAATGTTAATTGTTAGTTTGTTAGTTTTTGTTAGTGGGTGGATTCGAACCCACGAATTCTCTCCCCTCACTTCTCTCTTCACCACCAAGTCTACCTTATATCTCCTTTTTATCTGCCAAACTTATTAAAGGAAATATGGAAACTAAACATATTAAGGGAAAGACAGAAAAAATAGGAAAGATAAAATCTATCCTAATAGTTACAAATATATTCTGAATATATACAGGAAGATTCTATCCTAAATTAGTGTCTATTTACAACAGGCAGCTTAAGAAACTATATGAGATATTATGTTCTAAGGAGACTGAAACTAGCGATATTAACTAAGTTGTAATCATCAATCTTTTCTTAACTATGGAAAATTTTGGTGATTGACAAAGCTGAGCGAGTTGCAGATAACTGCACCTGATTCCTTCCTTTGAAAACCCCTTTTTAGTTTGTCCCCATTTTATGAAATCAAGAATTTGTTTAAATAGAGTCATCCTCTCCCTTCCTTCCCTCAGAAGTCATCTTGTATAATTTCCTTTAGCATAACTTCTTAAATTCTATTTGTGCATAAATCTTCTAATGGCATGGTATCTACACTGTAACAGTATGGAATTGAGCTGAATTAATTACTGTTTTCATTGATATCTATTTCAATTTTCAAATGGCAAAAACAAAACTGCAGGTCCATCCAAACGTTCCCTGCATGCTGTTTACCCCAATCTGTCCACATTCACTCTCATTTAGACCAGTTATACTTCCAGATTCTGCTCAACTTGAATTAAAGGTGAAGTTAGTCACTCACTGTATGTCTCATTGCTTATGATGCATCTTCTATGCAAAAAGAAAAAAAATGTTTCCCTTCAAATATGCTAAATTGTCTCTAGGCATGTATTGGAAAAAGCTACATGGTTAGCATCGCATGGTAATAAAAATCAGTGAGTTTATGGACACATTAATTTGATTTGGAAATTAGGGGTTAGCTAATGATTTAATGATTTAAGGTTTTGTGATTAGAATACGAGTGACACAGGTTTATTATTAACAGATTCCAGAGGATGCAAGAAGCAACGCCTGGGTTTCATTTGATGGAAAGAGAAGACAGCAACTTTCAAGAGGAGATTCAGTACGAATATCTATGAGTCAGCATCCACTTCCAACAGTTAACAAGTTTGACCAAACTGGTGATTGGTTTCATAGCTTGATTCGCTGCCTAAATTGGAATGAAAGGCTTGATCAAAAGGCCCTATAAAGCGTATAAAAGTGAAGAACAGAGATGCGCTATTCTGATGTACAGATTATACATTAAGATTGCAGAACTTTGCTATAGTAATAGTATATTAGTTATTACCAAATTCTATTATTGGCTTCCCATGAGAATATAGGGTTTGCCAATGTTTTTTCCATGTTATTGTGGCAAGAGGCTGTTGTATATTTACATTCAAAGCTGGAAATTGTTGATCTCAGAAGCAGCTCATTGGTGGGTCTCAAAGTTCCCCTGTTTACTTTCTCTTTAGATCTTCTCTCTATTTCAACATACGCTTTCTGGCAAATATAAATTTTGCCATCTTATTTATATTTTTCATCTAGCAATGGCCTAGCTCCTAGGAAGAAGAAAATCGACCATACATTTTCTGTCGGGTGACTGGATTCACACAAACTTTACCTTAGTACTTACCATTTCCTTGAAAGGGTTTCGAGATTTAAAAATGTTTGGCTATTTGGTGACTTATAAAATCTGTATTTGTCTACTTGACAAGCGAAATAGTGTAACTGAAATCAATTATGAAACTTGTTATGATACCTCGCCAAAAGTAAAGGAAAATATAATACTTCAATATTTCCATAACATTGCCGAGGGTAAGTGGCAATTTTTTGTCCTAAAACGTTTGGTAAATGATTGCGTTGAAAAAGATATATGCTCCGTGGTTATGTCCTTTAAGGGGGTGCCTTTTAGAAAATATTACAGGACATGGAGACAGTTGCGTTTGTTCTACTTCATGTGGATGATAACCGAAACCAGAACACGGCAACAGTATACAAAATGAAGAATAAAGAGAACTTTATGGTGGACAACTTTAGAGTAGAATATGTTTAAAAGAACTATTGTACAATACAAGCATGGATGCACACTAGCTCCCCCCATAACACTGAAAGATAAAGCAAAATTCTAAAGAAAGGAAGACTAATGCCCATGGGGATTTTCGATTCTGGAGAAATACATGCAGAGAAGGATAACCAAATGGTATACCTTTGCTACTATCAAGCATGTCTTATAAAAAAAATAAAAAATAAAAAGTGGGGGGGAAGAGCAAAAGCATTTTCTACACGAAAGCAAGTTGCTTTTCTCACATGGCCCTAACAGCTTGGAACCTTGGTTCCTTGGGAAGGAACTTCAGCTCAGCATAGACAGACATGTAGTCACCAAACACAAACTTGGGATAAGTTTCATCCACTTGTTGGTCTTCTTTCTCCGCAAGTTGTGGTGCAGGACATATGGTGGCCTTGAATGAAGGGTTATAGAAGGAGGCAATTGATCTTCTATTCCCATCTGGTGTGGCCAGAACCCGGTGCCAGCAACTCTTGTATCTACCATTGCTCAGGACCTCAATCTGGTCACCAGTGTTGATGACAATGGCATTTGGCAAAGGCTTCACATCAATCCATTGCCCATCTTTCAGCATCTGAAGGCCACCAACCTTGTCATCTTGGAGGAGTAGGATGACGCCTCCTGCGTCGGTGTGAGCTCGCAGACCCTTCACAAGCTCTGGATGGGGACATGGAGGGTAGTGGCTCACCTTGGTGCCAAAGAAGGCATTGTCTCCATCTCCACCATTCAGTGCCTTCTTGATGTACCCTTTGGTTAAGCCAAGATTCTCATCCATCACCTCCATCACTTTCTCTGCCAATTTCCTTAGCTCGGCCCTATATTCCGCCATGGTTTCCCTGTCATCCATGTGAGAAGTCAGCTATGCATTCATGTTGAAGCTCTACCTATTGTGTCATGACTCATGACATGACACCACTTAATGAGTATGTTCTATGGTCATCGTCCATGGTTTTCAAATTCATGGTTTCCCTTTCATGTCATCCATGTTTTGGTGAAATCACCAATTTTAGTCATCAAGAATAAGACGGATTGAATTCTGATTTACCTCAATTTGCTTAAAGTTGTAGATAAGGCCATTAATTTCTTGTGAATAAGAGCAAGTATGGTAGAAGAGAGTGTGCATGAAATTATTAGTGGTGTCCTACCTTACATGGAATATCATTTTTTTTATGTGATGTCTGAGTCTGACTCTTTTTTTCACCTATTGAGATAAGGCTTTTGTTATTGTCTGACTTTCTTTTAGTATGAAGAATGGTTGATTTACTTTATATACCTGAAGCCTGGTGTTTTTTCTGGCCATTCGTTATCATCAAGGAGAGTGATAACATCCTCCCAATCCGCATGCTCCAGCTTTTCGCTGCTCTTCTTTTGGACTAAATCGCTTAGTAGCTTCACTGATGTGGAGTTCTTGAAATTCGCCTCTCTTTCCAGCTTATAGAAATCAGAAGCAACCTTCTTCACCCTCACAAGGAGTTCCTCAGGAATGCCATGGTTGATCAGCTATAACACAAAGTATGAATTTTTATATGTAAATAAAATCATATTAGGAGTCATTCATTGAAAACATAAATGATATACGTACCTGAAAAAATCCCCACTCTTGACATCCATTAGCAATCTGTGCCATAGTTTTGGCTCTTTCTTCACCATTGAGCTTTGAAAAATCAATCACTGGAACTGCCATTAGATCAGAAGGTACAAAAAAAGTTATGAAAAAGAGATAAGAGTACAAGTGAGTGTGAAAGAGAGATAACAAGGTTGTTTGAGGTTGGCTAGCTTTGTTGTGCTGTGATTTCAATGGGAAGTACCTATGCCTATTTATAGCAAAACTTCCCACCTTATTGGATACATAGTTGGATTTCAACCAATAGTATATGTTACCTTTTAAAGTAAGCAGCCGTTAAGAGTTAGGTCACGGACGGTGACACATTTAATTAGAATTTTCGTAATGTCAATGCTTGCTTTGGGAGTTACTGCTTGTTTCTAGCCTACAAGTCCACAACACAGGCCCCTTCCTTTTCAGGTGATGCATCTTATTAATTATCCCACTATTAATTAACTCATTTGATTAATCACACAAGCATGGTTTGATTATCAATTAATAATTAGTAACAGATCTGTTTGTTAATTAATAATTACTATCAATCCGTGTCAAACACTGTGCTTGACTTCATTTTATGTTGTTTAAAAAAGTTAAAACCAACCCAATTAACTCATTAAACCATTGCAAAAGTATATTACTTCGGCAAATCCATATGAATCATTTGAATTTTGAATATGACTTCTATAACTAATCATGGGATAATTTGCATTTTTCCTTTGGTATTGGTTCACGAGTATGAAGGAAACAGTACCATTCATGTGAAATTCTTATCTTCTTAATAATAATATATTATCATTAATTTATCCTTTTGTAGACTTTGAAAACGATCATTTTGCGTATAGTTTAAATCTCTGCCGACTAATATGATCATATGTTGACTACCCCACATTGCTTTGTAGAACTACTACCAATGAACTCACACATGACGTGCTCCTTTGTGACCATTGCCATTTCGAATACTATACTGTTAATACACAGATTTGCAGCCATAGTTTTAGGGGCAAGGAAGGGCAGGGTCAAGGCTTCAATATATAATTAATTAATTACACTTACACAATCATTTACCTCTAATTTAATAACGTTGTCAACTTCTAACAATTGACATTCCAGTATAGTTAATATTTTCCTTTTTGTAATTATTAAGCATAACATGGCAACATCAAATCGTTTTTAGTTTCCTCTTTGCGGTGGTCACTTATCTCTAATATATCAAAACTAACATTATTGTATAGTGAATAATTGAATACTTGGTGAACTATTGGGGCTTGATTTGATTCCAATTGTCCGAATGTTAGGATACATTTCTGAGCAAACAGATGATATTGGCGTCTGATTAAGGATTTGAGTTTTACAATCTTGACTCATCCGTGGCTGTACTTGTAGTACTTCACAATGTCAAAAATCAAAAATTGGTTGAGATTGCATTACTGGCATGGCATACTGTTCTGGCCGCGACGCATTGAGTATACAACATCATCATTATGTGAATGAAGACAAATAACTGTTTAGTGCCAGCACTCATGGTTTGATCCCAAAGTTTAATCATTCGTATTATTTTATAGGTGAAGCTGAGTAGGATTCTTTTACAAAAAAAAAATAATAATGGGGTGGATGATGTAAGTTGAATAAGGTAGATTATGAATTTTGAAAATATGGGATAAAAATAGAAGTAAAATAAAATAAATCCACAAAGCTATTTTTTAGGACATTGAAAAACAAAACCTAAAGCTTATATTCAAGTATCATCTACCCAAATATTTTACGGGAAAATAATTTTGGGATTTTGTCGGGTGATGTATGGCGAACAAAACAAATTAATTTGCCCATTTCTAATTCTAATGTCACAAAAAGATGTTCAGGCATGAATGAAAATTTGTTAAGCTAGCCAGCAAAATAAGTCGTAAATTATATAAGTATTTATAATATAAATAAAATATAAGAAAAGGGTTACATACTGATACTGACATTATTAAATTTTTTACATAATTATTTAATTACAAATTATCATATATAATAAATTTGTTAACTATTAAATTAATTATCTTAAAATAATTCATCCAATTATTTATAATCAGATGATAGTGTTAATACATAATATTAAACTCAAAATTTATAAATTTAAGAAATGCTTAAAGATCAATTTCATTGATAGAAGTTTATATTTTCCCAGTAATACTGTAAAATAAAATATAAAAATGCTTTAACTTTAAAAGTTAGTTTGATTCATAGAATATAAAATAAATATTTATTTTTGATTGACAATAACATATTGATTCGTAGAATATAAAAAAATTAAAATTTAATATCTAAATATAAAAAGAACGTAATATATTAGTCTTATCGATGACCCACTGCCACTAAAGCTAAATTATTTTATTTGCTTACTTGACACCTATGCCGGGGACATGACACCGTTGGGACGAAATTGACAGCCAAAAGTTTATGACTCATTGGGACTACACTGTAAATAGAATAGAATAGAATGTTAAGTCTT
Organism: Glycine tomentella; assembly: GCA_007407185.1. Lineage (NCBI taxonomy): Eukaryota > Viridiplantae > Streptophyta > Magnoliopsida > Fabales > Fabaceae > Glycine > Glycine tomentella. The sequence goes on along the minus strand of PYAF01003999.1, from coordinate 553,066 downwards.
TTCTTTTCTCCATTCTCTCCTCTTCTTCTCAACTTTTTCCTTCTCTGTCGCAGTCTAATATTGTTCCAGATAGTGTGCCATTCTCAAACCGCATTTGCAAAGGTCGCAGATGAAGTCCACCACACTCCATTTCTCTAATCGCTAACCAGTAACCACGGGCCAAAATCCCTAACTTCCGTGAAATTATAAATGCTTGACACACCTTCTATCATTGAAAATATTGATTATTCATCAGATAGTTTAGAAATATTATATTTAAAAATGAAGACTATCCTTTAAAATATAAAAATAAACATGTTATTTCTAGTCTTCTAAAAGACGTATTAGGAAAAATCTAAATCACGCATCGGTTAAAGATAATGTTAATTCAAAATATATAAGTGAAGAACAACCTTCACCCTAACAACTAATTTTTTAGATTGACTTAAGTTTAAATACACATTTTAATAAGATCATTTTTTAATATAAAATAACTTTATAATCAATATTCCATATGCTCCTACAAGCCATTTTATTGATATGATGTCCACTTCTGTCACCTAGTCCCCAATTAGAGACATAAAACTCATTGTGATGAGAATACATTTTCACTAACTTAAATTATACATAATTTAGTCACATGACAACTAATAATCCCAAATGAATTATACTATTTTAGTTCAAAAATATATCGAATCTATTTTGAAAACTCCTAATTCAATCCAATAAGCAAATTTAGATAATCTCGGTTTGGTCTTAAGCACTTGTAATGTCTAATCCCACATCATTATATGCATAATGCATGGTTTAATTTGTTTTGGTTTAGATGCTTTAATTTGCAATGCAATGTTACCGTTATACAGCTAAATTAATTAGAGAGCCTTCTTAATTGTTGTTTTATCATCTTGTTACTTGTTTCTTCTTGTGATTCATACCTACTGATCTCATTTCATTAATATGTGTACGTAACCAGTGGATGGCCAGCTGTCCATGTATATATGCATTCATGTGCCTATTGTTACATGTATATACATATACATGATGATTTTGCGTTGGAATATTATGAAGTTTGGTCTTGGTATCATTATTAAATATTGATTGAAGTATTTTTGCTAATGGATTGTAAAGCGACCAAATACAATTGAATACTATTTTGTTTAATCTGAGTAAATTCATAATTAAATTTATAATATCTGAACTATATGCCTGAATAAATTAAACAAGGAGCTCTCCTTTTGTTTTTATTCTTTTTTTCATTAAGCAATATATATATATATATATATATATATATATATATATATATAGTAGACTTCGCGTGCATTTGCCTCTAATGTTTTGCAATTTTATTGATAAACGAGTAAATAACCTCATATTTAGAGTGCAAATGAAAGATAGACACGTGACATGTTTTAAGTAAGTTTTATTCTAAACGGTTGATTAGTTTTTAATTATGATCTAAAAGAGGATACTTGCAGGAGGAGATAGAATTTTGAACGAGGTGATCTTCACAAAGTTTCTCATGCCACGTTCAGATTTTGATTGCTTACAAGATTTTTTTTTTCAAGTCAATAACAATAATGAATGAGAGGAGTGAAAATTAGTATGTGTATACCTTGTGTCTTCCGTACCTTTTATCATTGATTTCTCATTGCTCGGGTAATGACATCTGCATCACTGAATGAGTGCATAGGCAACATGCTTGCACGAGCTAGCCCTGCGTTCTCAATTGCTTGTTACGAGATATTTCTCAATTTTTTATTCAGTGTTTCAAATATATGTATATTTTGGGACCGTTTTCTCTAAGAAAAAATATTTTGGGACCTTTTTTTATGAGCTTTAATAATTCTTATTGCTGGCTGATAAAAAAAATCATTTACTTGAATTTAATCCATTCATTTACCCTTTTAGACTGCTAATTCTTACTAAATGTTACTGTACAAATTTATTGTGAAGCCACATGTCTATATTCTTTTATTCAAGCCACATGTTTAATTATACTTAGTTTTTTTTTGCTGGTTGTTGATTATATTTAGTTAATTAGGTACAAGTTAAACAATACAGTTTTTGCCATTGAATTGTGCAACCTTTTTCGTACCACAACATTTCTTCCCACCTTCTTATAGCGTTGTTGTACGTTTTTCCACGTCCTCAAGGCCATTTTAGTGTGAATATCACATTAAAATGGTAAAATATAACAGAAGCAACCTTAGTTGTTTATGCAATGACAAGCATTTACAGCTTGTAGCTGGCAAAAAATAAAAGCATTTACAGATTGTAAGACGTTATAATTCAAATACGCTATTAATTTGTAGTAATAAACGGTAGAAATATATGAGTTTTTCATTCTAGTTTTCAGCTCTATATTAGTACTTTGTATATATGAATCGTACTTTCCGTTGAGAAAAAGAATAGCCCATATAGTGTTAGAAAATTAGTATGATAATCCTGGATAAATTTAAAGAATCGTGTTCGTACACTTTCCGAACAAAGTATTTCGACCCTATTCTTGCCTGGATTCACGAAATCCTTGTTGGGATAATTCTTTGAAGAACAATCTGCTTCTGGCAATAGAGAACAGATCAGGAATGTAGAGAGAAAGTATGATTTTCGTATATATTAAATCTGAGGCCAAATGACTCCTTATATAGGAGTTTTTCCAAACAATGCAACTCTTGGCGATAAACCATCGTAACCGTTGGTGAACGGAGCGGTTGGGAGTAGTTATTTTTCTTCCCTTTCCCAAGAGCGGTTATAAGTAGTTACTATTTTGAATTGTTAACCGCCTCTTATTCATAACTCATAGAGTTTAAACAAAACTCCAACAATCCCCTGGATCCCAGCCAGGGGCGCTGCCTCTTGGAACCCCGCACCGTAATCGCGGTCAATTATGCGTTGGCTCAACAAGCGTGCACTCCGCACTACCCTAACTTGTTTCCAAAGCTTAACGCGTAATCGCATTGGCCTATAGTAAATCACATTACTACTAAAATCCATAGATGACACTAAAATCACCAACATATAGTATAGTATCAATAATTTAACTAGAGCCAGATTGAAATCTAGGCAAAGCTAGCTAGTCTTAGAGACAATCCAGGAGCTTTGTTAGACTAGCTGTTATGCGAGTTGAAAGTAATTACTGGAGACAAAGATTAGAAATCTAATTCAGCAATCAGGAGTCAGCAATGCACTAAACTCTATCTATCTATATATTCTGTCAAAATTAAAGTAACGATCCCCCCAAAATGTCCCATGTTGATCGGAACATGGGTTTCATTATCGAAGGTCAACCAAACTCAAGGCGACAAAAGCTGAGGTATGAGCTAGGCTAGAGAAATAAACAATAATTAAGAATGAGATAGAGAAATTTAAGTAACTTAATTGGTTCAAATCTTTGTATGGCAAAATTATTAGAATAAAAGTGTGATTTAAAGTTTCATATCGGATAAAAATAGAAAAGTTAGAATATCATATGAGTGAAGAGAAAATCCATAAACATGAACCTTAAGATTTTGGGTTAAAATAAGTTGTCTATGATTGCTCGTGTAAATACCCCATATAAAGTCAAGAGTTTTCCTGAGGTCAGGCAGCGAGTTTGCAACTTGGACTTTATGTAAGTGGGGTTGGAATTTCATTTATAACATATACATATTGACAACAAATATTAGTAAAATATGTTTTAATACTTGCTAGTAATATATATTGTGTGGGCTCACATTTTTCCATGACGATTAGAAAAAAATAGTATTTTTTAACACTTTTTTTTTTCTGAAAGTTAATAACATTTTTTTAAGTCTCATTCTTATATAATGACTTTTCTTATCATCATCAAGATTTTCAACTCTCAAGTTAGTTAATAATTGGACTCTTATGAAATATTTATGATTGTAGATATAAAAAGCAAGTAAACTTATTGTAAAACTCTTTTTTGAATAAATTAAAGTTGGATAAACTCACATAAACTTACATCAATTAAGTGAGTCATTTGGGATTTTACTTAGAGAAAACGAATTAATTAATTGTCAAACTCTTTTTTTAATGGAACTAGTCTTACGTCCCATATGTATAAGGAACAAAAATAAAGTACATAAACAAAATTTCTAAAGAAGAGTGAAATCTTAACACATGCTAGATAAAAAAAATTGAGAAGAAGAATTCCAATGGGCGTAAAAGCTAGCAGTCTTCCTTGAGCGGCTTCCATGGATCCATTTCACATTATTCTTTTCTTTATGGTTACCACGTTATTCACATTGTTTCCCTCAATAAATGTTCATATAGTGCTCAATTATTATCACCCAGCTCAAAACTCACTCCTGTGCTACCATGAAGCTCAATACTCTCTGAAATCATTAGAAAGTGCATGTGTTTTGGCAATCAATTAGGAGAAGAAACTTGGATGTATACATATATACACATGCGTGCATTAATAACTTTTGTTGGCTTAAAGGCGAACTTGTCGAGACAGATGATACAGAACCATTAACATATATAGTAGAAAATATTCAGAAACAATGTCCCGAGTTACATAACTTTGTTATTATTCATTTAATTTTTAAAATCCAACTTGATATTGTGACCTTGTTATTTTTATTTCTGGAATAACTTTTAAGTGTTGATCTGAATGTCTTGAATCCTTGAACCAAATGTTTTATATTGTGATCATAATTGCCATTTAATTTTGAAATCTTCAGAAACTTTAATATAATAAAAAAAGTGGTTAAAGTGTTCTTTTAGTTTCTCCTTTTATTTAAATTAATTAATTTTTTATTTAGAATCAAAATATTCAATGTGGTCATTTAATTTTAAAAAAATGTCTAATATTAGTTATATTACTCATTCATTCAAATTAACACTAACAAACAATAATAAATTGGACGGAAGAGTAACATTGAATACTTTTTAAAAAAATAAAGGATCAAATTAAATATTATAAAAATAAAGAAATCAAATTGAGTAATAATAAAAAATAAAAAAATGATTTTTTTTTAAATATCCTAGTTCTTTTTATCGGTTACGGATTAGTTTAACCAAATGTTACCAGTTATAAGATGAGTAAAGTTTTTGAAGTTAATGAACCAGTACTAGACCGATTTCCAGCCAAATTGGTTGAAGCAAATGACTAGTTCAAGCCTGTTTTTAAAACAATGATTAAAATTTTTAAAAAAAGATCACGAAAACAAACTTAATTTCCTTAACAATATCATGACATACAAAAAATAAGTTCTTAGAATAGAAAAAAAAATGATCACAAAAGAAAGAAGAATGACTTATCTAGTAAAAGAAAACACTAATTAAGAGGTTAAATTACCTTTTTAGTCACTTTTTTTACTTAAATTATTCTTGTTATAAAATGCTCAATTTGAACTTCTAATTTTTTTTTTAAAAAAAAATGTTATAACATGTTTATTACCCTTAGACGTAGATTTGACAGAAGTTACAAAGAGTAATTTATGCGTCTTTTTGGTGTCCTTCACGAGAAAAAGAAGAAATATGCAAACATGCATGTTGTCTTTTTGTTAAAATTGACGCTAATAACATTAATAAAATCATACCAAAGGATAACAATGAAAATTTTTAGAAATTAAAAAATCAAATTAAATATTTAAAAATAAAGATATCAAATTAAATAATTTAAATAAAAAGAAAAAACTTAAAAGAGTATTTTAACCTAAAAAGTCGTGGACAAATGCGATACAAAGATTTTAATTTTTTTTATGCTGCGAAGACAATTACACTTTTGAACTTAATATACAACCTTGAGTAGAATTATATAAAAAAAAGTTTAAACTAATTGTGTACTTTTTTCTTTTGTGTACAATAGTCTGACGATTGAGCCTATGATATATAATGTATCTTTTTAAACTCAACTGGTTGTGTACTTAATTGATAACTTTTTTATCTGTGAGAAAAGGTAATTAAGAGGAGATGTAAATTTCTCTAAAAATATTTTTAGAGAAAGAAAATAAAAAGAAAAAAATGAAATAAACTTTTTTAAAAGTTAAAATGAGTTTTTTATTTGTTCATTCATAAATATCATCTTATTTTTTAGAGAAATTATATTGATAAACTTCTAAAAATTAACTAATAAAAAATTTATTTTTATTTTTAGAAAAGTTCATTTTTTTTAAGTGTTTTAGAAAAACTTACCAAACATATCCTAAGTATAAAATGCCAGAGGCCATGTTCTAGCTGACCCGTTCTAACAACTTCTAAAACCTGTCCTACTTCAGTATGGCTATTGGCTGCATCGTGCACAAGCAAGCTCAGATCACTCCTGGTAGAATTTGTCAACTTGTTTCAACTAAATTCACAATTTATCATATATTTTAACCATTTTTTTTTTTTGTTTTCAGAGTGTGCTGTTGATCGTGACTATCGTGTTGGTCATACTGTGCTATTTTATATTAAACTTAGCTGATGTTTGATTTGAATGTTTAATTTTTTTTCTGAAAATAATGTTTATTTTTAAATTCTTAAAAAAAATTTAAATAATATGTATCCAGAAGAAAATATTTTAAGGTATCATCATATTTTCACTTTTTCAAAAAATACTGAGTATATTGATTTATTATTTTTAATTTTGAGTCAATTTTTGAAAATATTTTTCAGAGAAAATATTTTCTAAATTTTAAACAAAAATATTTCTACTCTTATTTTCTGTTGTTTAAATAAAAACAAAAAACACTCAAATCAAACATCACCTTAATTATTAGTTAGGGAGAATTTGAACATTAATTTCACAGTTATTAAGATGTTTGAACTTAATAAATTAAATGAAATAAGAAATGAATTCACTCACTTAGGCTTATATATCAATAAAAGTTTCGAGGGTACAACTTCATATATAGATTTCCATAGCACAAGTAATTAGAAAAACAAAAAACTTTCATGACAATATTATACAGAGAACTACACGTGCTGTTCTCGTTGATATGTAATTAGGATAAAATTGCTGATTAAAAAATAATTAGGATAAAATTTTGCATTATGTTATTTTTATAGGTAATAATGTATTTTAGTTTTTCCTATTAATAAATATTGTTATTAGAATATATTTTAAAATTGATTAATATTGCCTAAAAGGTATAAAAAGATTAACTTTTCACTATAACATTATTTAAAGTCGTTGTCATAGAAAAATATTTTTTTCCAGCAATATTTTATAGATCTCAAATTGAGATTTTAGATTACTTTTTGGTAGACTTTATAATATCACGTAGGATTAAAAATCTTCAAGATCTTTTTCATTTTTACTTTAATGGTATATCTCATTTTAACATCTTAAATAAAGAGAAAAAAGAAGAAAATTTATTATTATTTGAACAATGTACAAATTTTTAGGGATCTTTTACAAAAATTTATTCTCTATGTTAAATATTTTCTCAACTCCTTTATTGAAAGATCTAATAAAAAATCATATCTTGAGCTTAAAATCCTTAATTTGGATAGAAAAATACCTTTTTCCAATGACATTTAATTATAGTGGCATAAAAAAATCATCTTTTTCCTACAACCATTAATATTTTGTTGTTGCCATTAAAAAGTACTTTTCATGGTGACAACAAATGCACTTGCATATATAACACTTTTTTCCAGTGGCATTAGTAGCGACAATTTTATTGTTGAGATAAGTATAATTTTTCATGTGAAATTGGTCTTGTTGATAAAAGAAAACTTTCATATCCTAGTGACAATCAAATTTCATTATCAAATGTCTATCTTTGTCAACAATTTAATTGTGATTATGAAAAAGTTATTGTAATGTCTTCGGGGTTTTGTTAAGATTACAATTAGCACTTTTTTTTATTGTGAACTAATGGTCATTATCTTAAACTTTATCAAAAATGCATCCCACCTTATTCTTTTCCCTTTTAGTTATCTTTTGACATGAATGATTAGTATTTTTTTTTCTGTACAATGGGAATGGCTAGAATTCATGAACCCCATTTATTATTTTCTTTTTTAGAGATCACATATTCTCTACGAGAAATAATTATGTTGGAGCTAACTAAAACTTCACTTATTATTAATTACTAATAAGCTATAATTATAAAATAAAAAATTAAATTAATCTTAATTTTTTCACAACGAGACAAAGTTTCTTTTTAATTTAAAAAAGGTAAAAGAGGTCTAATTTTATAAATTTATAAAGACAAGAAAATATAAGATTGTTTTTATGTGGTAAACACATATATAAGTGAAGTAAGACAGTAATTTGTATACGAAAAGTCACAAGTTCGAGTTATTTTATGACTTAAAACCTAGAGGCATAAACATGCGGTATAAAAATTAGTTTGCCTTAGATTGGAACTTGCGACTTCTCATTTTTGAACGGAAATTAAAAAAATCTAAACATATTTCACCTAATATATATATATATATATATATATATATATATATTAGTTTCTAAATTAGTCAAAAGGGATGAGGATAAGCTGATATATAATATATGCATTATAAGGAAACAATATTAATGCGAGGCAGTCATGCATAGAATGAAGTACAATACATTCCCCCAGGACAAAGTGTCAGCAGAGATTATGAGCAAGACATGAGAGCGTGTCTAGGGACAAAGCTAGTGTTTTTCAGTTAAATTCATGCATTGTATATGCTACTTTTAAAATTTGGATTGGATTCCCTTCAATGCCTTCTTTTTCAAGATCCCCCTCATTGTGATAGCAGAAGATGAAATAAAGAACACATTGTGCTGAGTAATAGTGTCCCTCACAAGGCGCCCACGACAATGAGGATGACAAAGAATTGGTCCAGGGCGCATGAATATTACACATAGATTCTGTTTATGCTCTTAAATTAATTTGTTTATATATTCAATTAATTATACTTTCTTTTCCTTTCCCACCACAAAGAAAATATTATCTCACCTTCATGATATATGTCTACATTTTATTGGTGAATGGTGCTTTTCAGCATTTGCTTCTGAGTAGATAAACAATTACACACATCAAGCCACATATATACACCAAAGTCGTTGCCTGGTTGGTGTTACCCCACCTTTTTAGCACTACTTGTCATTTCATTAGTTGATCATAACTTTTTAATTGAACTGATGTAAGTATATTCTCATCGGAAATCAAAACTAAAGTAGAAAATTATTAATATCGGTCCAGACAATAAGGTCAACTGTTTTATTTATGAACATCGAGGAACTTCATTAATAATATATTAAGACCGATGACTTTTAATTAATCAACGGAATATATATACACACTCCTAAGGTGTAGAGTAGTTGTCTATATTTTTAATCAATTTACTGCATATACTAAAATGATTTAATCGCTTAATTTTATATAATTAGTTTAACCACTTATATATATACACAATAATTAGATGTATATACGATTTTGATGTGCAGATTTTAACACTTCTTGTGCTTGGTCTGTCTAGTCATCATAAAAAAATATCTTTTGTTTTTTTTTTGAAAAAAATAATAATAAGATTGTTTTATTTATTTATTTTTATAAAAACTACAATATCTTTTGTTGGAAACAATTTTTTTATTTAACTTTGATAAGATTATCAAAGACAATTTTTTCCTTCTATATATTTAATACAACTTCAAATTCGATTAAGTTAAAATAATCTTATATCAATTAATCTATCTATTTATGGTTAATTATTATACTTAATTTAACTGCTTTCCATGTCAAGTCATTCAGGGTTGAATATCTATAAAACCTAACTAAACCATTGATCTTAGCATGTAGTGTAATTGCTTAACGTACCTTTAGGTAATAACTTATTTGGGTTTCGTGAATGCCCTTGCTAGTGGGGTACTCGTTTTATTGTGTCTCCTCCATAATGGAAGGGAAAACACATCAAATCAATAGCAATTGGTTTTTTAGATGTCTTTTTTCATGTAAAGGTTGGATGGTTTAATTCTAGTTTGTCGTATAATACTTATTGTTACCTTCCGAGTCTTGTGGTTCCTTAAGAAGTAGGTTTCTTTGGTGCATTACATTAAGTTTAATAAGTATATTGTCTTTGTTAATTAATTAAAAATTGCCTTTAGTATAATTTTTTAAAGATAGTTATTAGAATTAAAAAATTACAATATACGATGATTGATTTGTAATTATATGACAATGTAAGAAAATTATGCCACAAATGCATGTGTATTGTTTATTCTAGCTATTAATATAAGAACAAAAATTATGGGTACGAGAGAAAATAATTTATATACTAACAATGTAAAAAAAAATATTATCATCCAATAATAAGAGATCGCTGAGTGTGATAAGTTATATTTACCATGATTTTTT
>PYAF01003999.1:526178-542710 GCA_007407185.1 Glycine tomentella | reverse complement strand
ATAAAACATTTAAATGAGATATTGTATTATACATCTTAGTAATAATTAAAGAAAAACTAACTTATACATAATATAAAATAATTTTACAGAATATATAATCTAATAATACTTTTTTATTTATGGTGTAAAAACTTTTACATTAACAATGTATAATCATCAAATTCATATTTTTTTAGCACTCATCAACTTCGTAATTAAACTAGAATAGTACGCAAACATATTAATATAGTAAATAATTACAACAAATAATCAAATAGTAGAGTACCAATATTCTGATACTCGTCTTAACATTTTAAGTTTTTAACAGATTATGTTTCAGTGTAGTGGATTAGAAAAGGTCGTTTGATCATAATTGACCTTTTCAATGTTTTTTTTTCTTTCCATACTTTGAAAAGAATAAAATGTCAAGCCTCTTTTAAGGTCAAGAACGTTCCCATGTTCTATTCTAGTTATCAATTATCATTCAACTTTAACTATATTCTTTTTTCTTTTTTTGGTTTCCCCACGTGTATGTACTATATATATATATATATACCTTTTGAAGGCAATCATATTTAAGACATCGGAAACTAAACGTAAGCATCTTTCTAATTAATATTAAATTATTTTATTTAACTGGTACATGCTTTTTTCTTTTTTCTTTTAAATTTTGACAAGTATATTTTGCGAAATTCTACTTGCACAAGTCATAAGCTAGGCGACTGTGAAAAAAAGAAGCTAGGTGAGTTTAAGACTAACAGTTTAGATAATTCACAAAAGATTATCTAAATTATTAGTGTGTAATGATTTAAATTCCCCGTCACCAGGCATATAATAAAAATAATTTTGCGTGAAGCTATAATAGACAAAGAAACATTTTTATCATGTACTGTGTTTTACTTTATCAACCTTTTATTTTCTCAATATTATCATAATTGTTTGCTAACTTCTTTTTATGAGTGGGAATAGTAATTGTTTACTAATTAACTTAAATATATATACATAGAAAAATTTATGTAATAATTAAATTCCATAGGTAGATAAACACAATTATTTCATTAGTTTATAGTGATTTAAAATTAATTTAGTTTATTTATTAGTTGCAGTAAAAAAAATTAACTTATTAGCTTGCTATATAATGTTACCTCTGATTCTTTTTATAAGAAATAAGTGATAATGTATTTTACATTGTAACTTAATTTCTTATATAAAAAAAAGACAAGGAGGTCGTAGTTAATTTATTTTGATAATTTTGAATTTTTAATATTTTAAAAAGTGAGCAACTCATGGGTCAGCTGGTGGGCCATTAAGGGTTAGATTGGACTAGCAAAGCTCTAGCTGGATATTAGTAAATTGGGGCATTTATTATTTCCACTCCCCCTTACTTATCCACTTTCCTTTCCCAAATTCTTTTTGAATTTTCCCGAAACAAGCATGGAGGGGAAATTCATGATTGAAGGTGAAGTCTTTGTTCCGACCCACATCCTTGTTATCTTCCATGGGGCAAACACCTTGGTGCTTCGTCCTTGTTACCTTCCTTGAATTAACGGAGTTTATTAATGGAAGTTTTCCCAAATTCAAATTTGGCTTTTGTGGTTGCAGATTTCAACATTGATAAATTTGATTTTGCGGTTGATTGCTTCTATACAAAATCTTCCAAGGCTTTGTGACTGTGTGTGCATGGTTCATCATCTTCACTCTGCATTTCTTAGTCTGCTTTTTTAGTTTGGATCGTTAATTTTCATTATTGCATGGAATTTCAAAAGTTGGCTTGGATGAAGAAGGATGAGCACGTGACTATGGAAGGGGGAGTTTTTTTTTTTTTCCTGAATAAACAAAAAGGAGGGAGAGAGGGGCCACGAGGGGAGTGCATTTACTAGGGATAGTTTAGGAAAAAATTCAAAATAAAAAGGGAAGAGAAGTGTACAAGTAATAAGAGGCAGTTTCAATAGCAATTTCATAAATTGGTTTGACTAAATCCAAATACATGTGTTGGCCTGTAATGAGTCAGGCCTAATGGGTCACACTAATACGAATTGACAACTGAACCTATAATGTTAATTTTTCTTAAGTGACATTTTATTGATTGTTATCAATTATAATTAATTCTATAATGAAGACTTTTTAAAATTTCATAAGCATATACTATCAGATTTAGAAAAGATTTATTCTGGAGAAAATAGGCACGCTCAAAGATATATATAAGATGATAACTTAATATTACAACTATAGAGTTTTCGAAGCATAAAGCTAGTTCTTTGGTAATCCTATTCTCAGTATTCTGTCTTCTACATAAGAAGAGAAAAAAAGTGTCTTGTTTTATTACAACTTTTCCTGCCATAACTTTCCTATTTTTTTTCCTTTACACATTTGGATCAAAATTTTGAAAAGAGAGGACTGGGTTCCAAAAGTTCGCATAAGGGTGTGAAAATGGTGACGACTGGCTCACTTTAGAATGAGGAGGTCATTCACTCATTCTAAACGGTAGATGTAATGACAAAAGATGCGTGCCCTTGGAATGTGACTAAATGTATCCGTACTCCAATTAATGTTTAAAAAATTAACTTATAGATGATGGCGATAAAAAGGGTAGTGTAGGGTTTACTTCCATTTATTTACACGTAATTTTTTTTAAAAAAAAATCAGAATGAGTGAGGACAAACATCATTTATAAAATAAAACAAAATATAATCATACATGCATACAAATGAAGATGCATGATAAAAATGCAATCTTTATAATTTTTCCAAACGAATGAGAAATGCATGAGGCCCAAATAATATTCTACTATAGGAAGATATCAATATTTTTCTTTTACATGGAGTGACTATTATGTCATTGGGGGAAAGGTCTTTGTCTTGTTAAATTTCTTGTACTATGCCACTGTTGGTGCTCTTATATTAATATACATATTACATACTTATTTACCTATAAAAAGAATAATCATCGTCCCAGAAACAGAGATTTAGATGGCCACATTTAAATGTTTAGAGAGAAATAATCTGTGCATTGCTGGCATGAGTATTAGTATGCTCAATAGAGGTCAAATATTTGGATAGAGACTATTTCATATGGAACATAATGAATTAGTTAGTAATTTATTCTTATAAGTAGTATATTGCTTAAACTTACTATATATATGTTATGATAATATAGAATTTTAGCTTTTAGCACAAGCTGCATTACAAATCTTGTCTTCCATCATGCTTCGTTATAGGTGATGCCACTGAATCTGTTATTTTGAAGTTGACCACTATTTAACTTGATCAGGGTGACTGTTACCAAATACCATGGACAGCCACTCCATTGGAAGATATATTCAAGTCTCTTTTCTGGTATGTCTTAAGGACGTATGTAATTATGACTTTCTTGCTATCAATACAAGAATGGAAGATGTTTTAGCATATGCTAAAGTCTATGATGCATGTTCAATTCCCTTTGCATCCCATTTCAAATTTCAAAATGATTCTCATGAGAATCATCTAACTTTTTTGCTTGCTATTATGTCCTTAGGCATCAAACAGACAAAGTTGCCTTCGTGGGGTTGCTAAAATAACTAAAACTTCAGCCAGGTTGGCCTTAAAATTGGTGCCTAAATTCAGAACTGAAACTGAATTGCAATACTAGTATTTTTCAAGTCATACACTTTCTAACCTAAGTTCATTCTCAATTTTAATATTTTGAAAGGAAAATCAGTGTTTGTTTCTATGTTTCACCGGTAGTCATTTTTTTTGTCTTTCTCAATCAGTTGAAACTACTTTGTCCTTTCTGATGTCATTTTTTTTGGCCCTGTACAGCACTGCCATATCATCTCTCTTTCCATTCCTTTATTTCATGGTGAATTTAACTGTCACATCTGTTTATTTGAGTGCTACAACTTCAATTTCAGTTTTTATTGAATGCTGAAAGACATATTATGAGATCTTATTGCTCTCTTTACTTTTGATTTATTCCCTAAAATGATGTAATTTGGGTTCTTATTGCTGAATGCTGATATTGATTGACTATATAATTAATAAACCCTCTGCCCTATTTTGATGAAGAAGAAACTCTCTTATAATAGTAGAGATATTGATTGACCTCTTTCTTGAATTCTTGATCATTATTAATTCTCATAGATCAGAGTGCTTACTGTTTTCATTTGATATTTGTTATGAGACTCGAGTTCCCTCATACCACTTGGGAGCTTGGAATAAGTAAGATACAAAAACTAAGTGTTCTCCCCTTTTAGTTTCTAAAAAATTGTTACAAAATGAAGATGGATAAAATGAGTCAATGGTTCCATTTGATCTCGCTCCATTATAAAATAATACAATATAAAAAATATCAACACAAATAATTAAAATAATAATAATTAACGAATGTAATGTCAATGATGATGATGATAATGACAATAATAATAATAATGATGATGACAGTACTAACAAATAGGAATTTGAGCCAATCCTGACTAAGAATTGTAGGCTAAAATATTTTCAATTCACACTTAAAGTATTTTCTCCAATTCAAATCTTTCCTCCAAATATAAGCAGAAAATTTTTTAATTGAAGCATTTGAAATCTCTAGAATTTAAAAATCTTTAAAATTCCAAAGTACTCCATTCAAACATAATCCAAAGTCGTTTTGTGATATTGCTAAGGCATTACTCTTATAAAATATGGAAAAAGGACAACATAATATGTGCTACATAAATTTCTCTCTCTAATGTAAGCTCGAGCCAGAACGAAGCTATCAGCTCTGCTTCTTACTTTGTTTTTTTTATCAAATGATCAATATAATGCCTTAGGAAAGGGATACAATCATTCAATTGTATAAAAGGCGTCCAGATGTGCTCCAGTCGTAGCACAAAAGATAAATAATTTTCAAGAGAAGAAAAATTGACGAAATTGTAAATGTAAATCATTATATAATATTTTATAAATGCTTCATATTTACATTCTGTATTTTTTGTACAAACTAACAAGAGAATAAAATTACAGTCATGCATGAAAACATATTGTGCTGGATAATGCACATTTTAGCAATCGTTTGATGGCTTTGCCTGTCAAAAAGAGGGAGGGAAAAAAGTTATAATTTAAACTGTCCCCCAGGCCTCAATCAAAGCAGATAGTACAAAATTTTATCACGGTGATACCTGTGTAATAGGGTGCACACTCATGATAAAAGATCATTTGTGAGCATCTCCAGGTATATTTCATGTAACTTTGACAAAACAGAAAAAGGACAACACTAGTGGGAGATGAAGGAAACTGAGCCCCTAAAGCCATGTAACTTTTTGGTTTATATCTTTACCATGCAAACCGATTGACTAGTTGAAACACCAATAACATTGTGCAAAAAATTGGTCTTGCAGAATTTTCTTGAATTATCTGCGTTCATGATAAAAATAGTTCTTGGGATTCCATTGGAGATGTCCAATACCGCAGCAGTGCTTCTACAGTTAATCTTCTAGTTGCACTCAACATTGAGATAAAAAATCGACAACCATCAATTTTTTTGGATGGGTGCTCTCCCCCGAATGAAAGCATAAGCCGTAGACAGTCACTAGTTTGATGAAGAGAGTCTAGAAATCAATGAACGAAAAACAGCTAATGAAGAGAGCCTCGGCCTGAGAAATCTCAACAAAGGAAAAAGAGATCGCAGGCGGGAAGAGGGTGCGAGATAGATAGTTTTTTAATTAGTTGGATGGTCTGGGAACGGGCTGAAACTGACGATTCTAAGACCAAGTCAGAGACTACTGGACGTCTTGCAGATCGACTCTCAACGAGGATTTCTATGGCCAAAGCTCCTAATGTTCACCTGCCACAACTCTGATATAAGCCTTTTGTTGTTAAGAGAGCCAAAAAGATTCATGAGCAAATGGAAAATTTACCGCAGAGCTGAGCCTATTCATGTTTACAAGATGATCTCTCCAGAAACAATCAAGAGTTTGCAAAAGAACAGGTCTCTGTATTTCAAAAAATATTAAATATAATGAATTCTATTTTTTTAAGATAGAGAAACTGAAAACTCCCTAGAAATGGGTGAACAAGCAGCAATTAGAATACAGTGAGCCAAAACAGATAATTGAAAACAACAATCTCCTTATGCGTACGTTTGATAATTGGTATCGATGCAAAAATTATCATTTGGACAAATACGTCAAAGGTTCTCCAAATTAGCAAATGAAAGAGGACCATCTTCATGTACGTATTCCCCTTAAATCAATAGAAACTGTAGCGAGACTCTATTTCCTTCTCTACTTTTAAGCTTGGGCAATGACTGTGTAGGACAGTAGCAGTACTGTCGTAGTATCATTTCCCCACAGTATGGATTTTAGGTCATAACTTTGTAAATCTAATATCACCAAGTGATTGTCAGCAATTAAAATTTCATTGTGTTTGAGTGTGGATGTTTAATGTTAAAGAAACAGTAGGAATACTGATGAGCAGATGGGCAAAACCTTAGGCACACACACTTCATTTCTTCTTAACTTGAGCTAAACTATAGTTCTCTAGGCTCTATTTTAATTTCCGTCATGGGTCATTATAGCAAATATGGTTCTCTAGGCTCTATTTTCATTGTCTTATTGCAACTGGTGCATAATCCAACATGTATGGTTTGATGCCAGTGCATTTCAAATTTTTTGGATACAATTATGTTGTAAAATGAAATAATTAGTGTATGGTACTAACACTAGCTGCAGGTTTGCTGCTATTCTTTAGAGGTTAGTAAATTTACAGATAGCAACCAAATTTTCAATTGCAAAAAGAAACAGTCGAATAGAATATCTTACCTCAATTTCCTTTGCATGTCTCTCATCATAACCAGACTCTTCAACAACATTTGAATACGAAGCAATTAGAAAATCTCCAAGATACTTGCGCAGAAGATTAGAAGTTGTATGGTACTTCCCATTCCTACATTAGGCTTATAGTCAGTGAAAATTAGAACTCTAAATTTAACTTCACAACTCTACAGCAAATCAAGTAACTTACCCAATTAAATCGTCAGTGCAAATAGAAAGCCATCGTCTTAATGAAGAGCTCTTCCTGCGAATTCCCCTGAAGGCATTTGGAGGTGCTGGCAAATTTGGAAGGGAAAAGTTGACAATATCAACTGAACTCAAATCATTCGGTAGCCCAAGTGAATTTAATAAAGTGTCATCATTAATTCCTGCTAAATAATCCAAAAACTTATCTCATCTCATGTAACATAGAAACTTTAATCTCTTAAATAATTTTATTCTATCATTCAATCACAAGTCATAAATGATATAATTTTTTATATAATTATTTTAAAAGTCAATAAATTTATCATAAATAATAATATGTGATTAGATAACAATATAAAATTATATTTAAATTTTTAAAAAATGTAATGTTAATTATATATATAATTAGTCTATGCTTATGGATAAAACTTGTTAAATGTTAAATTCATAATACGAGAAAAAGTAAAGGCTGACAAAATAAATAATCGTACACAGTTATATTTTTTTGTTAATGATGAGAAGTATTGTTATTATGCTACTAATTAATCTTCATTAAAAAATTTACTGATCATACTTTTTAAGAAAAATGTTGTATTGATAAAATAATATGATTTACTCAAAATGTTAAATTGGATATATAGATATATAAAATTAATTTTATAAGAACCCACCATGTATGGTTATGAATTTCTACTATTTACTATTCACTTTCGTAAATATATTTTCGTATCAAATAACATTACTTTTTTTAAGTAGTATCAAATTTAGTTTCATTTCAACTAATTGACCATCAATATACATTTATACTTTGCATGAATAGTATATAAAAGAATTATTAAATTAAATTAGATTAAAAGTTAAAATTTGAAAATATTTTATAATAAATAAAATTAAATGTTCAATAATTTTTAAAACTACTCTTATTTAAAAAATCCTAAAAATATTTTTGTGGAAAAACAAACACTAAAGATTTATCAAGGATTGGATTCCCAAATTGCCCTCCGGTATTTGACTCGTGCGTTTATTAAAACGACGATCGCGTGTTGCTCGAGATCTGAACTGAAACCGCTGCTTCCGATCTGAGGTATGCTCCATTGATTTTCTATTTCTTTACTTCTCTTATACTTTCCTTGTTTTCTGTGAAAATGCGAGAGTTAGAGGGAATTAAATTGATGGATTTGATCTTGAATTCCCCGATGCTTCTGTTCTGCTTGTTTGTACGGCGAATTGTTGTTTGTATTTGATGAAACTCGGCTCGCGTAGCTTGGAGTTAGGGTTTTTGGTCAGTTATTATATTTACCCTTGGGATCCGTGTGCCTTGATAACATTGTTGGATTCATCGAGCTTTAATTGTTGACCTTTAGTTTTTTGCAAACTTCGTAGCTTAGCTACTTATAAATATTGAATATCCGTCACTTTAGTCTAGTTGATTTGTTACAGTAAATTTTAGGAACCAATTTGAAGGGTTTTTAATATTTTGGGGACTACTTAGTACTTAGCATGATTTCTCATAGTTTTAGGACTATTTAAGTAATTTTTATGCTGTAAG
This sequence comes from Glycine tomentella, assembly GCA_007407185.1. NCBI lineage: Eukaryota > Viridiplantae > Streptophyta > Magnoliopsida > Fabales > Fabaceae > Glycine > Glycine tomentella. The sequence continues at coordinate 534,209 of PYAF01003999.1, read as the reverse complement.
GACTACTTAATAGAGGGAGTAATAATTCAAGAATAAAATTGGTGGTTTACTAGTTTGAAACTTATCAAGCCTGACTTACTTGCTTTTCCTGTTTTTCGTGAAGAGAAGCTTGCCGTATTGCCCTGTAAAGAGCATTTTCATGTCATGGATGAAAACATATAAGTGGATTTTTTTTAATAAAAAATTGTTTTAGTGGATTATACTTGTAGCCACTAGAGATCTGTGGCTGCTTGGATCCACGGCAAACATATGTTGTAATTTTGGTATAATGTGCTTTATATACTTATGTGCTGTTTCTGCTTGCAACTCAGCGATGGGTGATAGTATGTTTTTCCTGTTATTCTCATAATTGTTTCTGTGTTCACGATTGCTGAACTTGCAATGAGAAGGCCATGGCGGGGTCTGGGAGTTCCATGCTGTATTCCTTTCTTCTCTTCACAGTCATTCTTTCACTTCAAGAAATGTACCGAGGGAAACTAGCATCATCAGAATTATACACTATACTTGGAGGGTTCGTTAGCTCTCTCCTATTTCTTGTGCTCCTAACTGTGAGTTCTGAATCCATCTCTTGACTTCTTTCTCAGCTTTGAAGTTGTATATGCCGATAATAGTATGTTCTTTTCTGAGTAATAAAATCAATGATAGAATAGAAGGAAGGAAAAATGTTTGTTATGACATCTGAAAATGAAGAATGCCTATCACCTTTTCTTTTTCATTACAGCTGTTTTGATACTAGTGTTTGGTTATTTGGACTTATATTATCGTCTATAAACATATTTTTATAGAAGGCATGATATTGTGCGATGCATGATTCTTCGTGATTCTAATGAGAAGTGCCATTTCTGTAAAATGAAGCCAGAAGATTTTTGGAAGATTGAGAAAAAAACCCTATTTTTTTTATCACTTTGTAGTTTGTAGGTGTTGGTTAATGTTCATATATATTGATTCCCTGGTCACTTATTTATATGATCCTTCTACCTTGAGAAAAACAAAGAATCTTTTGTTTAAACTAGTGCTAGATGGACTGAGGTGACTCATTTTAACGAGATATATGTGAATTGTTACACTTATCTATGTAGTCTTCTTTTGATTACCTTTTACTCATATAATACTTCCAAGAATTCCATCAAAGCTAAATCTTTCAAGGTAATTTAAGGTATTTACATCTGTGTTTGCAGTTCATTGGAAATTTTCAGGAAACAACTGGTGCAAGAACTGGTTGGGGAGCTGGTAAGTACAAATTGATTTTGAATGTTGATGACAAATTGTAATGTTTTATATTTAGGGAACTAAAAACAAGTTTAACAGAACGAGTAATGTTTGTAATTTTCCAATCTTATGATGTTGAACTTTGAAACATACCACTTAAGGTTAAGGCAGTTATTTGTTAGTGACTTACTTACTGTACTATCCTTTGTGCATCAGTACCATAAGTTTCCACAAGGTTTGTATGCTTCTTTACCAGCATTGGGCCTGTGTTTTTAAGCAGTTATGAATATGCTTTCCTGTGTCTAGCTGTAATTATAAGTTTACCTCTTATTGTAAAAATAGTCCAAGCTTGTTATTTCGTGGAGAGCTTTCTGCATGTCAGTTTAATGTATGCAGACTATATTTTTCTGCAATATGTATAGAAGGCAAACAAGATTATGCAGCATTGTACAGAGGGTTTGTATTTCTTCATGTCTATTTAGAGAGGCAAAATGATAGATATTCATTCTTCATAAAGAAGTAAAAAGAAGACATAGTTTTGTCAAAAAGGATTAGATTACCATGTAATAAATTGTGATATCCTTTTTCTAAACCTCTGCAAGATACATATTATTAGTCACATAATTTAGTATAGTAAGTTAGACTGTTCAGAAAACATTATTTGAATGAGTACATATGTAACAGAAGAAACTGTATGATTACTGAATTTTTTTCATTCATATTATGTTCTTTAGCAATAACAATTCAAGTGGCACATGCAGATGAAGAGCTGCTAATTTTATTGTCTAGGTCACTCACTCTTTGAAATGACTTGGGACATTTAATGAACATCTAGTTTTGTGTTTTATGTTTATGAAAATTGAAGACAGTAAATTATTATTTTGCAGTCATTGTTGCAGAAGCAGTTGCTCTGATTGCTGCAAGCACTGTCCACCGAGTTTGCATCACTACATGGTATGCTCCCCCCAACCCTCTTTTGCCTTATGAATGAAGAAGAAATTCAGTAAAAAGTGTAGTATCTGAAGTATTTAAAAAAGGAGAGGGAGGGAGAAGAAAAAGAAGAAAAGACACATCTCAAAAGCCAATGACACCTCTGGTCTCAAAATAAATATGGTTTAATAGTAGCATATTCTTATTGTTCTTATTTCTCAAAATAAAGAGTTCTCACTCAGGGCCGGCCCAACAATGAGTGAGGCCAAAAGCTTATTTGCTCTATAAAAATTAATAGAAAATATTTTTTTTGTTGGTGGGATTAAAGCTTGAGCTTTAGTTGTTTTATCCTTGGGTCGGTCCTGTTCTCACTTGATAGGTTTCTTATTTATGTGTGTGGGTGTCCTATATTATTACATTAGCTGAATTGGAGAGTTTGTCAGTTCATGTCTCTGTTGGAGTCTGCTTCATAGGTTTTAGCAGCTTAATATGCTTGCAAATTGCAGAAAATCAGAAGGATGCTTCCATTTCAGAGGGTATAGTTATTTTAATGAAATAAAAAGGATCCTTGTGAAGAATATATTAGCAGTGATGGCCTAGTGTAACAAAGTATTGACATTATCGTGGTCTGGCTTATAAAGATGAGAAATCATATCCTCGCACAGCAACACGATGGCTAGCTGTGCATCCTTCAGTATTTAAAAAACATGAAAATATCTACTTTTTATTTATTTTCATATTAACCCATTGTTGATGTTCTAATATTTGTTGCATAAATGTAGTTTCCTGTTCTCGGCTGCATTGCTGTATGAGGTTAACAAGATCTCTGGGTCAGCGCTTTCAACAAGTGACTGGAGGACTAAAAAGCAAAGTGGAAGAGCTTAAGCTTATGTATGCTTACTATAAAGGCGCCTTTAGAAAAATTTTCCCAGGAGCATTAGTTTTATAACCCTATTAGCATAACTTATAAGAAGAGTGTTTTAAGTTTGTCTGACTTTTCACTGTACAATTTCAATGATATAACTTGAATTTGAAAGAGGTGCGTCTAACTAAAAACCGATCAGACATTTTTTCTCTCAGGTGGCTCTCTCTACTAAATCAAATAATGCCAAAACAAGTTACGAGGGATCTAAACTTCTGATTGATCCAACTTCTAAATATATTGAATGTTTCAGGATTTTGTTCACTGCTAAAGTAAGCCATTGACACTATTGTGGCATTGGCATAGAGCTCCGTCACTGCCAGTGGTTAACTGCGGCATGGATTTTAGAACTTTGAACAGGAATTTGTAATAGATGGCTACATTGCCCGTCTGTCGTCTGAGATTACCTTTGGCCTGATGAGTTCATGCATTTTTTTCACATTTGGCAACTCACGAGCGAAAAAAGAACTTCTCACATCGTTTGTTGTGGCTTAACCTAGGTTAACATACAACTCGTGTTATATGCATCCCCTAATGTCTTAAATGAGTCATTTCAGGATTCAAGGGAAGTTAAAGCGTAATGAGATTGAAATTCAAAATCCGCCCGTTAAAATTCTCGTTTTGGATATTTATTAGTAAAAATGGAGTTTTCAATTCGAAATGGAATGTTTTCCCTGTCGAAAGTATAATATAAAATTGAATGGAATAATTGAACTTGAATGAAATAATTAAAATTAAAAGATTAATAATATCGATCATTTTGTCGAAAGATAATCCAAAGTACAAAATCAGATATCAATACTTGGAAATTGAAATTGTGGCTTTTATATGGATTCGAGCCTCTACCAGAGTACCCCTTTAACAAGAACAAAGCAAGTTTTGGCCACAAAATCCATAGAAGAAACTTCGCTAAGCACAATAGGTTGACAGAATTTAATCTCCATACTATCCCACAACAAAGCCACTTCTCAAGATCCCAAGTGGCTATGGGTATTGTTTTGTTTTTTTTCAGCCAACCTTTATCTTAATTAAGGCTTAAAATCTCACTTTGTATAATATAATCAATTTTATACTCGCAACAACTATGACTAATTTGATCATGTTTTTGCAGAAAATTAATACATTAGTATCATGCACAGCATTATTAAATTATATATTACTATAACATAAGCTAGTAAAACAAAGGGACGTCAAGAAATGCAGACCCTCCGCAAATTTAGGCCAAAAGAAACAACGTACTAGAAATCTAAGCATATCATTCTAAGACTTCAATCAATAAAAGTAAGTTAAAGGGAGCTTTACCAGGGGGAAGCATAACAACTAACAAGTGACATCACCGATATTTGTCAGAAGCAGTTCCTAGTTGCTATAGAGATAGAGCCAGTGCTGTTAGAATTTTCTTCACTAAAGTAAAAGGTAATCAATATATTTTCCACTACACCAAGGACAAAATCCAAAAAAAATTTCCTTTTTACTACCACTCATTTCCAATGGAACTTCAATAATCATGAAGCATCAAATCTTAAATCACTAAAATTCAAGGGTTATGCACCCCTGCTTATATATACAATTTCTCACTTTAGAGGAACTTTTTCCTACAACATGCACCACAACTAAATAAATTCAATTAAAACTGTGACAACAAAACTGTTTTGACAACAAAATCAGTATTCAAAGCTTGTTATATGTTTCTAGTTGCCAATTGTATTTTATGCTTTTTAATCATATAAACTATAAAGGCTCCTTGACAAGAAGATTCATTTTCTCGTGAAGAAATTTGAGCACATCCTCTCTCCTTCCTTTATAAGCAACTGTCTTAACCTCCCAAATGTAATACGCGATGGTCGAATTCCCTTCTCTATCATCTCTTCCATCACAACACAAGCGTTTGCAGCATCTTCCTTTTCACACAACACCTTGATAAGGGCAGAAAAGGTGTGCATGCTTGGAACAAACTGTTCTGATTTCATATACTTCCATATTTTCAGAGCCATCTCCAGTTCATTTTCTCACAGAACATTTTTATCATCATTGTATACGTGTCAGCATCCGGTTCACATGACTTGATCATCCGGCGGAAGACTCGGAAAGCTCTATCAGTCTATCCCTGGCCAATCATACTGCTTATAATAACATTGCAGGTCCTTGAATTAGAAGCAACGCCATTGCTCTCCATCTCCTTCAAGACCCTATGCACATTTTTAAACTTATTTACTTTACAAAGAGCACCAATCAAGGCATTATACACCACAACATCAGCCTTGATTCCCTTCCTTTCCATCTCAAGGAACGTATCAATAGCATCTTCAATCCGGTGTTCCACTCCATAAGTATGAACCAGGACGCTATAAATGAAAGATGTCGGCCTGCAATGGCTCGCGTCCATTTCCTTCACAACCTCAACAGCTTCATCAACCCTTCCCGCTTTTCAAAGAACATCAACCATGATACCATAAGTAACGACCTCAGGATCACACTCCACCTCAACCATCTCTCTAAAAACCTCCCTTGCCCGGGGAAGATTGGGAGCCTTCCCCCACCCCTCAAGCAAAATGCACTAACTTTTCACGTACGGAACAAACCAACCCTTCATAGCATCAAAAATCTCCCAAAGCTTCCTTATGATAATTACTATGCATACTTAGTTTGTACAGTTAAATTACACAGCAATCATCTAATTTCTTCTCTTTTAATGCTCATTTTGACTTAAAAAGATATGAATTTAACTTTTTTTAAATTTTTATCTGAAAAATGTTAAAATAGTAAATTTACAGTGTTTTATTCTAATATTTATAAAGTTTGATAGGTTTGGAAAATGCTGCGTGGTCACTTAAGCCAACTGCACTATGCATGTGCGCTAAGCGTGCATATGCAAGCTTAGCACACAATGATTTTCGAAAAACATAACTATGCAACGTTTTGAAGGTATAAAAAGGTTGCATTTTGCTTTTTGGAGGGAGTTCGCAGCAAGGGCACTTTGAAGAAGCAAAATACTCACTTTGGAGCTCTTCTTCTTCCATTTCTGTGTTTCATCTTTTGTTTTTTAGCCTCTCATGACTATAAGAGGCTAAATTACTCATTGTTGGGGGCTTGGATACCAAATACTCTTTGATGTAATGATCTTTACTATCAATTTAATGTTATTTCAATATTATTGTTTCCTTTTTATGTTTTTTGCTTTGTTTATGGTTTGATCATCCATTTACATGTATGTTATAGGGTTTTAATCATTGGAGAATGTTTTTACCTTAAGAAGTTGAAAGAACTTCTAAGTAATCTATGTTTAGGGATAAAATGGTGTTATTTAGTTAATAAATATAATAGTTGGAATAACTTTAAATGGTGAAAAACCCTTAACATTGCATCAAGAGTAAGTTTGGTAAACCAAACACCCAACATTTCTACAAAAAAATTGCACTAAGTATTATTTTTCACCTTCAAGTGTTTGATTTTTTTGTCTCTTGCATCTTGTTCTGCTTTTATATTCTTTATTATTGTTGAAGTTTACATCTCTATACTATCACTATGAAAATATTTGTTTTTAGTTATTCCTTCCTTTTACAATTAAAGTCTCTATGAACTCTACAGCCGATCTTATTGTTTAATATTATTTTGACAAATTGATACACTAATTAACACCTTACACTATTCGACTTGCACAAAGCACTCAGCAAACCATTAAATGCAGCAAGATTCGGAACCACATCATACTTATCCATAACATTAAAGGTGTAAACAGCCTCATCAACCTTATTAGCCCTTGCTTACTTTCTCATCATGATGCAAAAAGTATTAACATACCCTTTTTCCTCATTGCACTAACAAGGTCCCAGACGATCTGGCACTGTCTAATCTTGGCCAAAGACTCAATCATCAAGTGGTATGCCCTTATGCTGTGTGTGTAACCTCACACACTCTGCTTCTCTGCCCATTCAAAGAACCGAAATGCTGACATGCCCGCATTCTCAAACCTCTTGAGAATCTTTTCAACTAAATCAGGGGAAACTATAACACCGGTTTGATTAAGAGCAGTGTCAAATCCGAGGGTAGGACACGTCATCATTACCTTGCACACTCTTTCACTCGATTCTCCAACCTCCGGAATAGCTTCACTTGTGCTGTGCATTTTCGCAAACAACACCCATTTGGATAATATTTTATTTCTATGGGAACAAATCTTAATCATTGCGTGGACAAAGCAAGATTCGCAAAATTATTCACCTGAAGCAAGCTCGAAAATTGCGAGTCTGCAAACCCTAACGTGATGAGGGCGATGGCTCAAGTCTGAATAAGCGAAGGTCTAATGTTGTATTTCTGTGTATGGAGGTTCGGTTCAGAGCAGAAGCGGTTCGGTTCGCGCCAGTTTGATTGTGTCTGGGTACATGTGATGCCGCTGTTGTCTTCATTGTTCAGAATCTTTATAATTGGGGTTCTTAATCTAAAAACAAATACCGAAGTATGTATTCCCCAGAAAAGAAAAAAAACTTATTAAATGGATATTTTGCTCTTGTAAATTGTTTTTTTTTTTTTTTTGTCACACGAGTTTGCTCTTGTAATTGCAATTTGAATATGTTGTCATGTTGTAATTTTTTTCCCAATATTTTCTATTTTTACTTTCTAGCGACACATAATTTGCCTTTTGTGAAAGGAGTATATTCAAAATTGCTTGTCAAATTGATAAAAAAATATTGAAAATTATTTAAACAAAGATCACAATAAAAAAATCTAAAAAATCACATATTTTTTATGATGTATTTTGATTTTTGAATTTTATTATAAAAAAATAAATTAAACTAAACAAATTATATATTATAATTATATTAATTTTTATTATGATAATTAATAATCAATATTAAATACTTTTTTTTGTTTTATAACCAAAATATATATTTTACTTTTATATATTAAAAAATGATGTATTAATATTGTTAAAAAATAATATTAAATAAAAAGTGATGTATATGTTAATA